>JAIGNY010001295.1:620000-715000 GCA_020152595.1 Chiridota heheva
CCACGAGGCCCTAGGTTCAAGGCTGGGTTTGGTAGACACGCAGTGCACCACAACTGGTTATCAAAGGCCGTGGACATTGACTTGGTTGTTGATATTATATCTGTCCGTACGTCGTACCTGTGTTCTCGTCTGGGTCGTATTAAACGTTTCGTGAAATCATTGTTACTATCATAACCGAATACGCAGGCGACGACCCCGTCATTGTAATTGTGTGTTCACTCGTCGTCGGCGGAAAGAGACAATATGATACCTATTAATTTTGATTAATTAAATTTAATGACCTATTCATCTAGAATTGTTTTTGTTTAAAACTTTATAAGTTTTTTTTATACAGTTCGGGAGAGGTCCTAAAAACGAACCAAAAAGCTCCTTAAATTAGGAACTTTTTGAGGCATGGACATTGCCATTTGTGATATTTCCCATGATGCTTTGCTATTCTAACGTTAGAGCCTTATGCAGTGTTACAAATGTAAAATACCTCTTTGCCAGGCAAAACGTAAACTCAGTGATAAACCTTTGCTTACATGGCTAAATATTATCAACTCCTTTTTACGCCATTTCTGAAATATGAGGAAAAAGCTAGGCTTTTTGGCGCGAAACAATCATTTAAAAATGTAAATATTTGTAACAGTATAACTTTGTCGTTGATATTGCAGATTTCTGTGAATAAAATTATACATCACAAAATCGTGCATCCTATTTGACAATATGATGTCTCACTTAAAGGATTAGTTTAGTGGTCAATAGAGTCCTTATATCTGTATATGAAAGAGGACTTCAAAAGAAACAAAATGTTGAAGAAAGTATATAAATCTTATTCCGTTAGGAGATATTCAAATTTAAACTTTGGTATCATTTGTGTAGAAACGACTGAAATCAGACTAGCTGTGATGTCAGTCTCAGATTCTTCAAAATCTTTATGTATTCTATCATATTTTTGTCTGCGATTTTGTGGCTTAAAACCATTGGATATATGGGAAAGTAGTCAAACAAAACATAGTAAGGGCAATTATAATTTACCACCTGAAGTAAAATAGTAAAATAAAGTAGTAAAATAGTTAAGTAAATGTTCTTTAAAATACATTAATAATTATCAAGAATGTGCGGATGAAAGCGCCAACCTTCAATAGTAGACTTACTACACCAGTCACTTCTACACAGATATGACAAAGCTTTAAACTGCATGTAATATCTCCTTCATGTAATAATATTTCTGAGAGGTCTTTTCACCATTTTGTTTCTTTCAAAGTCCTCTTTCATATAAGATGGACATGCTTGACCAATGAACTAATTCTTTAATTTTGTGTACATTTTTATCACAAAATATGAAGAATTTTTAAAGAATGAAAACGGTCAATGTGTAGGCAGCTGGACCCGCAACTTTGTCTTTAGGGGAAATTTAGATTAGTGTATGCGCGCGAAAGCTTGAAATTTTAAACTTTAGGGCGATATTTGTGTTACTTTCTTGAATAAAAAGATCAGATATATAGTCTTTGAAGAAAAACTGTTTGAATGTTTGAAATAGCATCTTCCTTCTCTAAAAAAACACTTGTCCTCTTTAAAAAAGCACTTATCCTTCTAAAAAAGGCAGCTTTTTTCTCAGAAAAAGGGCACTTTTCCTCTCTAAAAAAGGGCACTTTTCCTCTCTGAAAAAGGGCACTTTCTAAACTGAGAAAAGTTGGGGAGGGGGGGGGGGGGACATGTACCCCTGGTTTCACCGCCTATGCTTCTATTCATGTAATATAATATTCCAGCTCTTCATCATCGTCCTCATGATTGGAATCATCATCGGAATCATCAGAATCATTATCATCGGAATCATCAGAATCATTATCATCGGAATCATCAGAATCACTTAAATCGGTGCCATTCGGTCTGAAGTGGGAGTCGTAAATTGAATTTTGATCATGATATACGCTTGCCGCATCCATTACAGACCTACAAGGTTGAGAAATACAGATACAAACATTATTCTTATTTTCTAAGCAATGTAATTTACAAGCAAGGTTGTATTCCAAACGATACAAATCCTCTCGTCGCTAATAATACAACTTCCACCCTCTGTTCCATCCTACACTACAGGAAATCATAAATTAAAAAAATGTCTTTTCACCATATGTCATCACACCTGCAATCACGATGTCATCTCACCACATGCCATCCCTTCCTGTATTACATGCCACCCCACCCTGTTACACAGGCCATTCCACCCTATCCAACATGTCATCACACCTGAAATCCAGGTGAAATCCTACCAGATTCATTCCCACATACCAAGCCACCCTGCCCCACACGCCATCGCTCCTGTTTCCAAAGCCACCGCACCCTGTCCCCATGGTCATCCTTTCTGTCCCCATACCATCCTGTCCTGACCCCATCATGTCCCATCATGTCATACTACCCTGTCTAACATGCCATGTTACCCTGTCCCAGATGCCATTCCACCCTGTCCCACATGCCATCCTACCCTCATCCCAATTCATACATCTACTAATCATTATGCCATATTCCACCCAACATTCTTTCTTTTAACTCTCATCCCCTCACCTCTATCAATCTAACAAGTCCCATTCACATGCTCAACCTGATACTTTCTCTTTTAAACCATGTCTGCCAGTCCGGAGCAGCCCCAAAACTGGGTACTTTGAAATACCCCCAAAATTGGGTACTTTTATGTATTACATCATTGCATGAGCCTACACATTTGACTAGCCCACACTAAAACATATGGGGTTTCTCATTTTCCGCTCCCGATTGTCCAAAATTTAAATGGATAACCTGAAATTTTTGAGACGGATAGTAAATAGATATTCAAAACGTTTTGCTGCTGCCTTTTTGATATTCACGGTTGCCTTTTTGAGAAAATCAATGAAACAGACTATTGGCATTTTGTTTTAATCATTTTCTTAAAAAGGCGACAATGAATTTCAAAAAGCAGCAACAATAAGTTCTGAATATCTATTTACTATCAGTCTCCAAAATTTCAGGTTATCCATTGAAATTTTGGGCAATCTGGAGCGGAAAATGAGAAACCCCATATGTTTAGTGAAGACTAGTCAAATGTGTAGGCTCATGCGATGATGTAATACATAAAGCACCCAATTGTTTGGGTATTTCAAAGTAACCGTTTTTGGGTTGCTTCGAACTGTCTGCATGTACTGCCAATATATCTCTACCAAATCAGAATGAAAATTCATTGCAGATTAATTTGGAGACTTATTGTTTTTATTTTTCATTCCCAAGAAACTTAATCATAAATTCTTTTGAGGCGTCATAGTCTATTGTTGGAATTTTCGTTCATACGAGAACAAATTTTTATATTGCTATTCCTTTCAGGAATGTATTGAATATCCTTTACATAGAAAAAATACTTGGCATTCCTTTTCCAAGGGCAGAAATCTTTTGTTCCCCAGTAGCTGAACAATGCATGGGGTCGGACGGACAATAGATGTTGACGAACGGTAAAGATGTTATATCCCCTCTTCACCCACTTTGTTGGTGAGGGGTAACAAGGGGGCTCTGCTTCGCATAATTCAGTGATGAAACTAGGGAGGTGTAAATGGCCAAAACGTCAAGTTTGCTGAATATTTTGGCCAAATGTTTAAAAAAATCACTTGAAAGTGTAACAAAGAAAGAAAAAAAAAGATATTGTCCTTCCCATCGTCTACCTTTTGGCCATAGTCATTGTTTTGGCCTGATGGCATAATGCATGTGTACGATAGATATGTTGACATGAGACACTTCAATAAAAATTCAAGCTTTGGCAACATGCTAAATGTATTTTCAAATGCATTTTGCTGTTTAAAATTAATATATGGATCAGAAGATAAAAGCTAATTCCATCCGAGCCAATACCGGGGGTGATTATCCCGGTTTCCATGGCGCAAGCGGATTAGAGTACATTACCTTCCCTGGACGGGAACTCCAGTCCATCACAGATTAACTCCCCAGCAATGCTGGTACTCATTTTACAGCTGAGTGGACTGAAGCAAGTAGAGTAAAGTGTCTTGCTCAAGGATACGCTGCAGTGCTCACGACGGAAATCGAACTCGGTATCTCTCTCGAATACCAGCATGACTCCTTAACCATAATTCCACTGGGGCAAGTAAATGGACAAAAATTGATGCACCGTCACTGATGATAAGTGGTATAATGAGTAAAGAACATTTTGGGTGGGGTTCCAGGAAATTAATGCAATTACATACATATTGTAGCGCCTCTTTTCCAGATGAATTTCGAGAGCAGCTTTGATTTTTGGAGCCCCCTTTAAAAATACCCGTTTGCAAGGAGTTAGGTTCTTTTCAGGGCTGGCATCAGCGGAACCACCATCCCCTCCCCAAATTAGCTGTTGGGAACAAGAAAATTATTGTATTTATCTGACATATTTCTCAATTTATACACCTTCGCCAAGGACGCACCCCACCAATCGTTATCCACCCCCACCAATGTACTCATGATGATTGATGAAGGCTTAACGGCACCACGACAGTGAGGGTCAAATTGTGCCTGAGAGGGCAGATCATTCCAGAGGTAGAAAGGAGAGAAACCAGGGTGAGATTGAGAGAAACCGATAACTAAAAGCCAGAAAGCTGGGATCGAGAAAGGAGGTGCATGGGTGACAAAAAACAAAGTAGAGAGAGGGGGTGCATGGGTGACAAAAAACAAAGTAGAGGGAGGGGGAGTGGGTGGGATAGGAGGAAAAAATAAATTTGTAGAGGGAAGCATGATGAAAGAAGGAGATAATCTTATCCGGCGGCTTTTTCTGGAAGAGCTCACCAATTGAGTTGTGGGGAGCAAGGGAAGTTCTGGGAACTTTGTACAGGGGGCAAGCAAGGAGAACGTGATGGACTGTGAGGGTGCAATGGCAATTGTTGCAGAAGGGTTGGGGGGGGGAAATAAGGATGTGGGAGTGTGTGAGGTGGGAGTGTGTTAGGTGGGTGTGACATATTCCAAGACGAGTAATGTGAACGTTGTCGACACGGGAGAGGTGGATGGTGGGTTTGATCGGAATGGTGGGCTGGATGACGTGGAGTTTGTTATCAATTTGAGAGTCCCATGAGGTGGGATGTAGAGTTACCCCATTTAAGATTGAGTAAAGAAGTAAGTACAGCCTTGGAGTCGGAGAAAGTGGCTGAGCGGGGAGTACTCGATAAAGTTGAGGGCGAGGAGGATGGCCTTGGCCACGGCCGAGAAGATGGACGAGTTAGTCGGGAAGACTGCTACTGAGGGTGATATCTTGGATGACGGCAGCAGCAGCTGTCTTGTCGCTTTCCTTGGAGCCATCAGTATAGATGGAAGTATAGTTTGAGAGTTGGTCTTTGATTTGGTTGTGAAGGTTGATGAAGTAGTTAAGATGGGTTTGGGTTTTGTGACGAGTGAAGAGGTCCAGGTGGATAGAAGGGAGGGGTGGCCCAGGGAGGAAAAGTGGGCCAGGAGAAGGTACCAATAGTGGCGGGGTTGATGCCGAGATGGAGAAGGTCTGATTTGATGCATACGCTGAAGGGAGGGATAGAGTTTTAGTACTATCAAGAGGGTGGAGAAATTGGGGTACCTAATGAGGTTGTAAACAGGGTTGTGGGTGTTGGTGAGGACTTTAAAAGCATAGGAGAGGCTAAGCTTTCTACACCTTAGCAGAAAGGGGAGTTTGTAGACTTCAACCAGAGGGCTGGTGATTGGGGAGGTCCTGTAGGCACCCAGACAAACAAAGCCTGGGGCTTCATTTTGAATGGTGTTGATGTAGTTGAGGTAAGAGTTGTGAGTGACACAGTAGACAATATTGCCATAGTCAAGCTTGGCCCGAATTGTGAGCCTGAATATTTTGAGGAGAGCATGGCGGTTCGCACCCCAAGTGGTGTTGTAGAGGAGGCGGACAGTGTTGAGGGAGCTGTTGCATTTCTGTACAAGGTTGGTGATGTGTTGCTTGCAGGAGAGCTTGGGGTCTAGAGTTAAAGCCAGGAACTAAGTGTGGTCGACTTTAGGGATGCGATTGCCATTGAGCACGAGGTTCTTGTTGGGATGGAGGTTGTTGAAATGACAGAAGTGCATGCAGACTGTCTTTGGAGATTTTATAACCTTTATTGTTGCACCAGTCTTGCAGCCGATTGATGTTGAGTTGGAGCCTATTTTCGACAAGAGGAAAGCTAGGAGAGGAGTAGAAGATGGGGAAGTCGTCCTAGTAGAGGGCATGTTTGTTGGGACCAAGGTTGTCCACGTTGGCGTTAATGTTTTCCCGGATAACAGTGTCGAGCGTAATTCACTGGTCCAGGGTATTGCGACTTTCTGGAAGCCGCTTTGGTGAGGGGAGAGGATTCTTTTGGTTTCAAGGAAAGAGTTTAGTCTCTGGTTAATGGTCCTTTCTTTAAATTTACAGAGACAGCAGGTGAGGGCGATTGGGCGGTAGCTGGAGGGGTCGGTACTGTCCTTTCCCGGTTTGGGGACGGGGGTAAAGATAGCTGTCCTCCAGATAGGAGGAAAGGAGTGTGAGGACCAAATGTGGTTGAGGTTGGTGGCCTTGTTGGGGAGGTGTGTTAAGAACTGGTAAGGGATGTTATCTGGGCCCTTGGAAGTGCAGCCAACATCGAGGATGTGTTGGTTTAATTTCAAAAGGGTGAGAAGGGTGTTGTAGCTCTCGGTGTTGTCGGAGGGAAAGGTGATACTCCAGGCTTCATCGCAAGCTTTTTTGGCTTTGAAAGCACTGGGGTAGTTGGCAGTGGACGAGATGTTGCTGAAATAGGCGGCGAGGTGGTTAACGATGTCCTTTTTCGCGGTGAGAAGGTTACCATTCTAAGACAGATGGGAAATGGGAGACTTGCCCACCTTGCCGTGGAAGCTGTTAACCATTCTCCAAATCTTCTTAGTGGGGGTGTTGGTGATGAAAGAAGAGATGAAGCTGTTCCAAGTGTTGGCTTTACTGTCCTTGATAGTGCACCTGGTTTTGGCACAGCTGATGCAAAAGAGGTTGAGGTTGTGGGTGGTCGGGTTAGTTTTGAAATTTCTGAGGGCCATTTTCCTGTTCTTGATGGTGGTTTTGCAATCAACAGTGAACCAAGGGTTGGGGTGGGGGTGGTTGTGGGAGGGGGGGGGGGGAGTGGTAGTTAGGGGGCTTGGAGCTTTTGGGAATTGAGCAGGTGGCTATGTGGTGGCGATTGATAAGGATGTTACTGAAGTTTGACATGGGATCCTTACCCTCCAGGAGATGGGAGAGAGGTGTGAATCGCAGAGGGTTTCGAAAAGGGGCCAGTCGGCCTTCTCAAGGTTCGAATTGGGAGTGTGGTCTGTGGGGGTTTGAAGGTTGAAGTGAATAAGAAGAGGGCAATGGTCACTACCACAGAGATCAGCAGTTACCTTCCAGCTAAAATCAAGGAGGAGGTTGGGGGAACAGAGACAGGTCAATACAGGTGAGGGAGCCTGTGGCAGGGTGTAGGTAGGTCGCGGAGTTAGTGTTGAGCAAGGAGAGGCTGTGTTGTCGAAGAGTGCTTTTGACAAACTTGCCTCGGAGGGTCGTGGTATTGGAGCCCCACAGGGGGTTGTGGGTGTTGAAGTCACCGAGAAGGATGAAGGAGGAGAGGAGCTGAGAGATGAGGTTGTTGAAGCTGGCTGGCTGAATGTTGGCGTTTGGGATGGAGGGGATAGATATTGCAAAGAGTGAAGGCTTTGTGGAGGGAGACAGACATACAGATGGCCTGAAGGTCGGTGTTCACATGAACAGGGCTAAGTGGGATATCGTGTCTAACGAGAATGGAGACGCCCCGCAGGCCCTGTCAGCGTCCACTTGATGTTTATGGTAGCAAGCGAAGCTGTTGAGGGAATAATGGTCAGTGGTTTCAAGAAGATTTCTTGCAGGCAGAAGGTGACCGGGTTGAATGTGATGGCCAGTAGGTCAATTTCTTCAGAATTGGCCTCAACTTTCCTGATGTTCTATCGTATAATGTTGTGGGTCTTATTGTAATTGTAATTGTTTATGCTGCACGCCATAAGGAGGGAGGGGGTTATCTGCAGGAAGATCTGTTGGGTTTGAGTTGGTTTGTTTTTTCTTTGGATTTGTCCCTGTTTCTTTGGGAGCGGTTGTTTTTTAAAGTGGACAGAAGTATCTTCAGTGTATTCGGTAATCAAACAGTCCATGTTCTCTCTTTAGTGTCATACGTGTAGGTTTAGATGGTGGGCTGTTTGTTGATTTGTTGTTTGTTGGTTATTATGTTGTTTGTTAGCCAGGTTGACTTGAGTTTGATGGCATTAGTGATGTTGGGGTAGGGGATCTTAGAGAAGGGGGTCTGGGGAGAGAAGGAGGTGAGGAATGGTTGGGGATGGTGAAGTGGTGGTGGAGGTGGTCGGTTTGGGCATGTGAATCAGTCTTTTGGGTAATGGGTGTGGTTGAAGGTTTTGTGGAGGGCAATTGCTTTCTGGCCTCCGGGTAAGTGATATTGGGATTAATGGTTTTCAGTTTGGTTATCTGCTTTTCCTGAAGCCAGGTGAGAAGGAGGGATGGTTGAATGGGTGAGCACCGTCGTAATTGGTGTAGTGTGGGGTTTTGGTGCAGGAGGCGCTGCCATAGTCCGGGGCTCCACAGTTGCCACAGCGCGCTTCGCTGTGGCAGAAAGTTTTTTCCATGGCCATACCTCTGGCACTTATGACAATGGACGGGGTTGGGAATGTAAGGGGCGAAGGAGATTTCAAAGTTGCCGGCAGTGATGTAGGAGGGGAGAGTTGGTGTGGCAAAAGTCAGGGGGATGGTACTGGTGGGTGTTTCGGCACCGTCTCTCTTGAGAACGAGACGAAGGGCTTCAGTAATGTCTTGATTGGCAAGTTCCTTAACGAGGTCTTCATCGGTCAAGTAGGCAAGGTCTCTAGTTCTAATAATGCATTTGCTGGAGTTCAGGGAAGGGTGGGGGTGACTGTTAACGTCAATACCAGTATTAGCTAGGGTTGTTGGTGGTGAAGAGGGTGGTGGCTTGAGTGTCCTGGTGCAGCGCACCAGCAGATCGCCGGATCTGGGGTAGAGACCTTGGGGAGGGTACCAACAAGGTCGTGGAGCGCCTTGTGTTTCAGAAAAGGGGAAACTCTTTTGAAACTTTCTGGTTTATTGGTGGCCTGCATGATTTTAATTTTGGGGGTTATGGCTAAAGAATGATCAAAGGAGGTAACAGGTGGGTCACGGAGAGGGAGGAGCGTCAAGCCAGAAACGTTTCGTCACGATGCCAAAAAAAAAGGGCCGAGAGACCTAGGCAACTAGAAAAAAATCGCGGAACTAGTATAGGAGAAACGGTAATGGCGTGAAAATCTGGTCAAAACGGGAGGGAAAAAAAAAAAAAACGGTCTCACCGAAAGCAGATACCCATCCACAGAGAAAGAATCCTGGAAAATGAAGATACAAAACATTTTTTAGGTGGTAAAGTACAAAGTACAGTATATCAGATTGAAAAGTTTTGAGAGAAAAGAATAGAAGTCACGTTGTTCTCAACAAATGAAGTTATGTATCTTGAGTGAAAAACATGAACTTTTGGCTTACCTTTCATTTGTATGTGCAGACTGATTTGAGAATTTAAAAGTAATTGGGTATTCAGAATTGATACCAGTCCAGCTGTCGGATAAGATTCTGACATTGAAATGGCATCGAGAGAGGTCTGTGAGCGTGACACTGAAGGACAACTTTATTGGCAACTTCTTTTGAATCTTGAAGAAAACAAATTTGCAACTGTTAAACTCATGAAATACCAAACATTTATCAAATTATTACATTTATCAAATTATTACCTTTCTTCAAGATTTGAACCGCTGCTTTTTTACCAACAATTTTATATCATTACGAGAGAAAGTCATGGCCCATAATTTGATTGAATAACGCTGCACTGAAACTTAAAGATGGAATTTCTTCTTAAGAAAATTGCTTGACCCCCGCATGCAATTCTATTACATACTAGTACAGTAGTAACGTCACTTCCGTGCGTGGTAGAAGTTATTGACTGGTATGTCAGCATATGTACAAACATTTAGACCAATCAAAAGTGTTCAATTGTATTGTATTTCTGTCTACGTTAACACGACAATATCCTTTAACAATATATAAACCAAAATGCAAATGATACAAATCTCCTTGCCGCTAATAACACGCTTTCACCCTACGTCACAACTGCCATCCCATCCTCTGTTCTGCATGATGTCCCATCCTATATCCCTCCCCACAGTAAATCATACATGAAATCCAGATGCCATTTCACAACATGACTCATATGCCATCACACCTGCAATCAACATGACATCTCACCGTATGCCTTGCCACCCTGTCCCATATACCATGCCACCCTGTCCCACATGTCACCCTCCTGTCCCATATACTATGTACCTTGTCGTCAGTTCTGTTATTCAACTTTTTTTCTTCATCCCAGAACAAATCCTTTAATTGCTGCTATTCTGGAATGCATTTGTTCTCCTTTATATATTTTATCTTCATGAAAATAGTTTGAATTCTTTCCTAGAGCAGCAATCTTTTGTTCCCTACTAGCTGAACAATGCATGAGGCCAGACGGACAATAGATGTGGACGGATGGACGAACGGTAAAGATGCTATATCCCCTCTTCACCAACTTCAAGTTGCATGGCATGGGGATAACAAGTACAGCACCAACACATTGAGCTTAAAGGTCTATGGACAGTCTGGCGGCATTCCTATTAATAGGAATATTTATAACACACGAGAATATTAAAATCATGCAGCCATATTGCTTAGATGTTGCGATAAAATGTCATAGTTTCTAATTATGTACTTGAAATATTAAAAATTATTATGTTAAAAAAACATTTGAATTTTTAAATGGCTGCTTCGCGCCAAAAATCATAGCTCTATTGTCTATTATTTATAATATTTCGAAGACATGAACATATCAAATGGGAGTGGAAAAGTTTTAGCCATGACAGTAATAAAGGTATTTTCATGTGTTTTAAGTTTCCCCAAGCAAAGATACGTATTTCAAATTTGAAATTTAACATTGCATAAGGTTTTAAGGTTAGGATAGCATAGGATCATGGGAAATGTCACAAAATGGCTGCTTCCATGTAGCAAAATGTTCCCTACTTATAGGAACATTTATGTTCCCATTAATAGGCATGCTGCCGGACTGATGGGCAGATAAGGAATTTATATTCACTGCAGAGAAAGCTTTCAATTCTGAACAGAATGGTTTTTAAAGGCTATCTATATCGTGATTAAAATGTGTTGGTGTACATTTTATTCCAAAACGATTATGATTGGCTTATCAATTTAAGTGCACATTGAACCATTGTGTTTCGACCAATCAAAACACAGGAATGAAAAATGTTTACGTCCGCGTTATACAGACGATAACTGGCCTTTAAATCATGTCAAAAGGACCTGTAGTTTCGGAGTTACGGCCAGGGGTGTCGGAGGAACTCGTGGCAAGAAGAGCAGAAAATCAAATGAGGGCACTTTTTTTGACTAATTGAGGCGAACTTTCATTTAAAAAAGGGCCCTTTTCGAAAAGATGAGGGGGCACGTGCCCCTGGCCCCCGATTCTTACACATATGAATTGAGGATCATGTCGGGATTTGGGGGGGGGGGCACTTGCTCCATTGCCACGTTTTTTTCGCCGGCTTTAATTTTCAAAAGGGCACCTTGTGCCCCCTTCGCCCCCTTACTCTAGCGGTCTAGGGCTACGGAGCAATCGCCCCCGTTGTCTCCGTGGTTCCGACAGCGCTGGTTATGGTTAATCAAATTTGAATAGTTTTTGATGTATGGAAAAATTGTGATTCATGGAAAAGAAAACGGCTCAAAATCTTTAATGTAATTTTTGAAATTACTGTACTAAGTTTCAGTTCAGTCACTGAAAATTCCCAGACTGTTTTCTCCTGCTAAGTTTGAATAAAGGGTATGATGGAGATTCAATATCTAACTGAATCTGTAGTAATCTAATCTGTACTGGATGTATTACACATCTTTTTTTAACACTCATGAAAATACCTTCATTACTGTCATGGCTACAACTTTTCCACTCACATTTGATATATTCACCACGCTGTTTTCGAAATATTAGAAAAAATAGACAATGCGAAACGGCCATTCTGAAAATACAATGTTTTTCAACATAATGATTTTTGATATTTCAAGTACATAAATTAGAAACTATGACATTTTATCAGAACATGTGAATAATATGGCTGCATGACTTCAATATTCTCGTGTGTTTTGAATGTTTCTATCATAATAGGCATGCTTGCAGACTGAACAATATGGCTGCATGACTTCAATATTCTCGTGTGTTATAAATGTTTCTATTAATAGGCATGCTTCCGGACTGCGAAGTTACTACAGAAGGAATCCAAGCATCCAAACATTTCATAACCAGCTATCTATTGATTATCATAACACTCTTTGTTTCCATTACAAATTTTGTTATTCATGCCCTTAGAACATGCAGAAATTACTCTCCATAAAATATTAGTTTCATTTGATTAGGAAATTATTGTATGAAATTGTTCATTATTATCACATTTTGTATTTGTATCTCGCTCTAATTACTGTTCATTACTATTACAATTGTAATTTCTTTGTTATATGATGTACATGGACCAAAGGCCTAAGTTACGAAATAAACTATCTTTAAATTAACAAATACGGAACAGCAATACCTTTTCTTTGTCATGGAAAACCTGTTTGAAAAAGTATATTGTAGATGCGTGATGATCTTCCATCCAAATCCACCAAGATTCCGCCCCCGGTCCGTGCATTCTGTCATTCCATTTAAATTCAGGTGTGGCTGTCACTTTTACTTTGAATGAAGACCTTGGTTTTAGTTCTTCTGTTGAAACTTCCACCCTCAATGCTGGTATTTGTTTTATGGCGTCCTTTATTTTGGAAGCCGCTGGCCCGCTCAATGCCTTCCCTGAAATAGTCAATGTTAGCAAATTTGCGTTATGAATATAGAAGTAAACAACACATACCACGCTTCTGTTTCCACAAAATTTGTTTGAAATCTAACTGTATAAAGTATGATTATTATTTATTAAATTTACATTATCAAAAAAGTATCAAACTTTCTCACCATCTTTACCGTTGCTTTGAAATGTGTATGTTATATATGCATGTTATATATGCATGTTATATATACATGTATATATGCATGTATATTACATGTTTATGCATGTTATATATGCATGTTATATATACATGTATATTACATGTATATTACATTTTGCAGCTAAACCTCATGTGACACATGCGTGGTAACAGTTTGAAGTTGACCCAAGAGTTACTGATATTCTGCGTTTTAGCTTTTCGCAAAGAGTTTTAATGAGAAGAATGATTTACCTGGGTGGGTGGTTAGCTCCAATTCCGTTCACAAGTTCAAAGTCAACATTGATACATTCTTTCTATTCTGGGCTTTTTTATATTGTGTATTTTTCTGTTTTGTGGTGGTGGTGTTAGTTTGGGCTTTTTATGGGGGTGGATATCCAGTCATATTGTTATGTTATGTAATGTTATATGGACACAGGTAGATATTTTATATTCACCAGAAAAAACAGAATTGTCTTAAAACGTCAAAACACCCGGTAGGATCCAGCCAGGAAGCCAAAGCACTCAAGCTCCTGGAATATTCAAATTTCAAGGCAAACTTTGAACATAGATTGATTAGATTTAAAGTAAAACATTGTTGGAGCTGGGGGAACATTTACTAAAGAAACATTTCATTGCATTCGAGCCTACATCACATGTGTTAATGTGAGCAACATACACAGGTCACGGAAATTCCAAACATTAGATTTTACGAGGAAAATTATGTTGAATTAGGCCTCTATGATAGATAGGAAACAGTATTATCTATCTTGTTCTTCAACTTGAAGTTACAAACTGAGAAAATAAAAGTAAAAAAATGTTGCTTTACCTTGCAAAGATGTCAAATACAGTTACTTATTCTATCCTATATCTCCTGAGTTTTGGGATGCAAAAAATATTTTGTGTAAACACCGCGCGTGACACATGAACAATGTGCAAAAGTACTTTGACCCAAAACTTTGACCAAAAGTCACATCACATTATCACAGAGATCACTGATAATAGATCTTCCCTTTTATAAGATTGATTTTTAATCAATAATCAAAGTATTACAAAAAGTACTTTGTAGTGCTTTCTTCCAGAAAAAAAAAACTTTAATCCGAAATTTGCTCCATATTGGATAGGTCCTACTGTCAAAAAAAGTACTTCTGGTGATTTCTGGGAATCCCCATTTGAAAAAAGCGCCCCTTGAAACATGGACGGGATGAAAATGACACTGGACTGGATGAAAATGCCAGTGTCATTTTCATGAAAACTGGTTTAAATACTTCATTTGGTGCAGAAATCGTAAAAATAGCACCATTTTCAGCAGCGTAATTCTGAGTCACTTTCCAAATCTTGCCGACCCATTAACGTAACCTGCTCCCCTTGACACCATTTCGATAAACAATCCTGCGGTTAACGCCATTTCCATTCACCAATGCAATATACGCGTAAGGACTTTGTGTTTAGAGGTCAGGAGTTATGCACCATCGTGCATACTTACGTAAAGCAAATATGTGCAGTGCGAAAAGTATTTTCCAAAGACAATAACAATTACAAGATAATCATACACATAAACTCAGGCTTCTTTGAATATGCCTCAATGAAATTATTAAATGGTTACTTATGAATATACAAGAAATACACTTTACAAGTTTCTTTATGCCTAAAACTCTAAAGACATGACACATATTGATGTTATTCAAATAAAAACTCAATTTGTTTTGCTGTTATACGGGGAGAAAGTTTTATTGTTGGAATGCTGCCCTTGATATTTGTTAACTTCGAAATGAATTTACGTGGAAATACGAAACATAGCGTCAATTTTGATGTTCAAATGTTGAATCTTCTAACATTTTGTCCAAATAAAACAAATATTACATATTTTACACCTTTAGAGGGCAAATTTTGTTAAAACGCGAAGTGGAATAATTTGGAAATAAACTGGAAATTGCAAACCGCCACATACGGTTACTGAAATGACACAGGCACAGCAAATCAGGATGGAGTTTTGCATGTTCAAGGGGCGAGTTCTGTAATGCCGTCCCCGCTGGCTACGACCATGGGCATCATAGTCATCATCATATATAAATAGGGGGAAAACGTATTTGTACCCACCAATCTCAGCCTTTGTCATTTCCTTGAGTTCGTTAAAGTCAAGTCTTTTTTCTTGTAACTGCATGAACAAGTTTGGCTTAAGAAAGAAGAAATGCTTCAAAGGATTGTCATCTTCCCAAAGTTGGTAGTCTGCTGACCTCGCAAGTTTCAGTATCCGCAGTGCAGTCCTTGGATAATCACTTATTAGGGCTAATTTAAACAATGCCCGTAAAAGTCGACATGCATTCTATATATAAGAAAAAGGCGCAAAAGAAAAAGTCTAAATTGACGATATCTAGAATATTCATAACATTCGGATTTCGTCACCCACTGCATGTCGACTGTGAACTACATGTATACAATGTCATGGTTTTCGGTTTATCGCGTAACCCCCTCCACAATTCTAGTCCGCATTGAAATTTTTATAATTCAAGTTTGCCAGAAGTTATATAAAGATAGGTAGCATTTCCAATTGTTTTTATATATAACAAAAGTAGCAGGGCTTAATTGTTAGAGCGAGCTTTCCAACCTATATTTTCCCATGTCTAGCTTCCTAGAGACACAAGAAGCAGTGTCGTGTGCAAGGGGGGAGGGAGATAATTGTACTTTACAATTGCGTAAAATCGGAAATGTTCTTCAATTTTCGGAAAATGTTTTAATTTTTGTGGATTTTTCTTCAATTTTCGGAAACTTCCTAGACTTAAATTATTGGGAAAATGTAGTAAAATTGTACCCAATTTTGTTTCAAAACTCAAATGAGCCAATTTTTCAGCTTTATGATAATTCCTAATTTTACCTCCCCAACATGGAACAAATCGTGCAGCCGGGAAGGTGAAATCCTGTCTGGAGAACGTGTATATCCAAACTTTCCCAACCCGCTTCCTATACGCCCGTGACTGAGCGGTTCGGGAATTATTTTTTTTGCTTTTCGGTTAAATTTAGTCCACGGTCTGTGTAAGAGACTACTATATTAAAAAAATAAAAAATAAAAAAATATTTGTAAATCAACAATTAAATTCTCCCATCTAATTTGACAGGCTGGCTGCACTCATGACAGCCTGGAAGAGAACTTACGTAAACGATGTGATTGCAGTCAGAAACCAGTGAGAAACTTTCAAGTGAATCTCCAGATATATGAGTTTGAAGTAAAATGGTGGTCTTCCATTCCTTACTTCCTTTTTCGTCTGCCACATACACTTTACAGGATACATCCAGGCAACTTTCAAGCTCCGTGAGCTCTTCTTTTCTTACCTGCAAAGAACGACACTGCTTTAATATCATTTTGTAAAAGGACTGTAATTTATATTTGTACACTGCACCACTATGATAATCCAGTGGTGCAGTCTGACCTGTGAATTTACCGGGCAAACTGAATTCTGGGCAGCCGGGGCAGGGAGTAAGATGAAACTTACTAGACAAAATGTAAGACAAAATGTCTTCAGTCATCTAAACACAACTTGAAATGTGACTTGACATTTCATATCGTAGGGCCATTTTTAGGTGGGGAAAAGGTATGGGGACATCATAGCCCACATGTGGGTTATGTTCTGGTATATATGTAAAGGAGTGCTCTGGTGTATTGGTTTAAAAGTATATGGACAGCTTCAAAAGTTCACAGAAAGAACATAAAATCAGAAGCGGAGCAATCTTGAAAATTTAAAAATAACGTATTTATTCAGAACAAGGCTGATCAAAGTCTGTTGAGTTTTTGATTGGATAAGGAATAATTGTTACAAATGAATAGGAGGATAAACAAAATTCTTATGCATTTCTTTGTGTAATTCTTAATTTTTTCCTTAATTTCAATCTTTGAAAAAATGGAGATTTTCTTCGGCTCCAGGTTGATTGCAAGGTTCCCAAACCCCTTTCTTATCAGCATCAACATTAATATGTAATGCACTTCTTCGAGCAATATTGTCCGATTGTGTTACACTGATACACGCAAGGGTTTACGTAAAGAAAGAGACATGTCAGGTTTGCCTAATTTATATATCATTATACATTTGCATGTAACAGCCCAATTATTACCAATTTCGATGAGATTTTACCTTTAAAACGTAATTTCACAATTTAGGTATAGTTGTTGGTAGATTTACATGCGAACTTTCACAAGAAATCACGGACATTCCAGTAAGCATTTTAAATTGCGCAATAACTTTGTCACACAAAAATTGGTGGCGTAGATCTAGAAAGTTCCACGATATTTCAGACTGACGTTATCTTCTACAATTGAAACATTACAAGAGAACAATAATTCTAAATATATCTTTGATGACATCGAAGGCCCGTTTCTAGATAAGACTAGAATAAACCAAGAATTGTGTATATAAGAAACTGTTTTCAGCCATTTGTCGAGGTTTCATAAATCAACGATGGTATCTATGCTCTTACGACGAGAAATGATTAAGTAAGAGTGTTAATCAATTAATCATTAGCTAACTACGTGGATTATCAAAGTAAACCATTGTTTTGACTTCTGCTTGAGGATTAAATTGTAAGAGATCTCTAGCTTGCCTTAAACTGTCTGCTGATATAACATCATCTAAAGTGGACTTAAAGCTGTTAGAATGTTTATAAAGGACTTCCTATCCTATTAGGAATCTTATGGACTTAGATAAATAATCACTTCAAAACTCTTACTGGATTCTTCGAGGAACTGGATCACTCTCTTGGAATACACACAAGATTACAACTGAAAATCAACCGTCGCCCAAATAGGTGAAGAAGATTAGACAAATAGCTCATTTTCTTCACTCAGGTCAGGCTATTTGATTAGGTTTAACATATTAAGCATTCATTGTAAACTTAATATTTCAAACCGACAGCTTTGTTTGAAATTGTAATTTCTCAACCAAGTTGAGTAAGCTACTCAACTTGAAATGATCTTTTGGCATTCTTCTGAAACTTTTCTATTATAAGGGTGTTTCAGCTGACGTCACGAGGTCACGTGACTTTCTTACATCGCCATTTTGTCGGTAAAAACCACTGTCGTCTGCTGTACACTTAATTAGACTTACATCCGTTTGCATGTTGTTATATAAGATTACTTTTGTAACATAATTATGCTGGAATCTTGCTATGCCGTTGGTTGCACTAAAAGATGTGTGCGGGGGAATAAAAAGACATTTTCTGGATTTCCATGTGATCTTGATCGACGTTCAACGTGAGTTTCTGCTGTATACCGCAACGGCTTTCAACCTACGGTAGGCCTTACACACTAGGATTTGCAGCGAATACTTTATATCAGGTATGTAGGCTTTGTCTGAGTATAATGAACAATCAGATGGCGGTAACGTTAAAGTTACTCTTCGTATACCCGGTGAAAATATAACTTACTGAAGGAAAATCTGAAGAGAAAAATCTGAAGCGAGCAAAAACATGCAATCAGTAAAATTCGCTGAACTGGTACTGGTAGGCTAGCATGTAGTATGTGTGATGTGACTGAGCTGTGTGAATACGCGTGAAACGCAACAACGCCGCTGCCCTGCAAAATGGAGTCCAGTTGAGTTAGAGTCACGATATGAAATTTCTCCTTTGGTCTGTATTATTAATCTGTTACAATAGATCTTTATTTAGAAATACAAATTCTAGTCCTGAGAACAATCAGAAATTGCTTGACTGCTTCAGGAAAGTTGCCATCTAGGAGGGTTATTGTTTTGGGGGACTTTAATTTTCCAGACATTGGTCCACAGGATAAAGATTTTCTGGAAGTTGTATCCGACTGCTTTTTTCATCCAGCATGTGTTGTTTCACACGCGTGGTAGTAATTGTCTTGATTTGATTTTCAGTAGTGAAGAAAGTATGGTTAGAAATGTAAAAGTAGCGGTAAGCTAGGATGTAGTAATCATGACCTCATTAGTCTTGATCTGTATTGTTTTACCAAGGCTTCTCCAGCTAATAAACTGGTTTTAGATTTTAAGAATGCTGACTTTGCTGCACTTCAGGATAATTTGTCATTCGATTAGACTTCTTTGCTCTGTAACTTAGACCCTTCTAAAGCATGAGATGTTTACCCAACTAAAGATTTGGAGGGTGTAACTATTTACACCCTCCAAAACTCTTGTTCGGAAAACATCCATTAAAGAAGGTCTGTAAGCGTAATCGGCCAATGTGGATGTCTTGGGATGTTTTGCGGGCTGTTCAGGAAAAAAAGAAGTTGTGGTGTTGTTATAAACACAGTGGGTGTCTTGAGGAGCTTGCTATGTATAAGGATCATGAAAAGTTGACAAAGGGTTTGATAAGAGATACTAAAGTGCTTTTGAGAAAAAAAAAGAAGGTTTGTCCAAAGAGGTTAAGGTTAATTATTATTTCATTCTTATGTTCGCTCAAAGCAAAAAACCAAGGAGGTTGTTGGTCTCCTTCAGGGTAATGATGGTGTTACTATTAATAGTGGTAAAGATATAACTGAGGTTTTAAATGACTTTGTGTCTGTTTTTACTAAGGAGTCCCTTGCTGATAATGTAGGTTATCTTAGTGTACACTCTCCAGTTTAGGACGTTGATTTTTCAGTTGATGTTGTGTCTAAGAAGTTGAAGGGTTTGAATTCAAATAAAGCACCTGGTCTAGATGGTAGACATTCTGATGTCTTACGTGAGTGTTCTGGTGTTCTTTCTCTTCCCATGAGTATTATCTTTTCAAATTGCATTGATGTTTTTGTTGTTCCTAGTGATTGGAGAATTGCTAATGTCAATCCTATTTAAGAAAGGATGACCACAGTTTTCCCTGTAACTATAGGCCAGTGAGTCTTATTAGTGTTGTGTGCAAGGTCATGGAGTTCATTGTTAAGGATGTTGTACTAGATCATTTACTGGTCAATGGTTTGTTGAATTTGTCCCCGCATGGGTTCTTACCTAAGAGGTCGTGTGTTTCTAATTGATTGGAGTTTCTTAAAAATGTTACTAAACTAGTTGATTCTGGTCATAATGTGGATGTTATCTTTTTATACTTCCAAATAGCATTTGATAAGGTTCCGTTAGGCAGGCTCATGATGAAAACAAGTTTGGTGTGGAAGGAAAGTGTGCCAGTTGGATAATTCTTGGCTAGTTGACAGGTCACAAAGAGTTGTTGTTAATGGTGAAGTATCTCCATGGAAGAAGGTTACAAGTGGTGCTCCTCAGGGTGCTGTGTTGGGTCTGCTTCTTTTCTTAATCTTCATTAATGATATTGATGTTTCCTTTGGCTCCAGGATTTGTAAATGTGCTGATGACACAAAGCTGTACAGAATTGGTGATGATGCTAGCGATTCTTCACTTTTGCAAACTGATCTGGATAAGTTAGTTTCTTTGTCTCAAACGTGGCAGATGTCATTCAATATTGATCAATGCAAAGTTATTCAGTTTAGTCAGAGCAATTTGGCTTTTAATTACTGCATGAATGGTTCAAATCTTGGTTTTGTTGATCAAGAAGGATATAGGTGTTGTCCTTACTAGCAATCTGAAGCCTCATAACAAAGATGGAAAAATCCAGACTTTTGTGTAAGTTTTTAACAGGCCATACAGGATAATTTTCATTAAGTTACATGTGCTTTAGCAGCTGCAAGGGCAAATAGAATGCTTGGTTTGATGAGAAGAAATTGTTTTTTTGGTAGAGAGGCTCTTCTTAATTTGTATAAGTAGCCAGTCAGGCCACATCTTGAGTATGCTATTCAGGCTTTGGGTCCCTTTTATGAGAAGGATAAGTTCATTTTGGAGCAGGTTCAGCAAAGAGCTACTAGATTTACTCCCGAAATAAGGAATCTCTCTTAGAATCTAGTTTGCAAATTCTTAGTTTGACCACGCTTGACTTGAGAAGAGTACGATACGATTTAGGTTTTTAAATTCGTATCTGGCACTGGTAGAGATGCTTTGACTTCCTGTTATTTCTTGCATGTTTCAGCTAATACTCATGTGATTTGTGGTAACAGTTTGAAGTTGACCAAAGAATTATCACGGATAGATATTCAACGTTTTAGCTTTTCGTAAAGAGTTGTTAATAAGTGGAATGGTTGCCTGAGTAGGCAGTTAGCTCCAATCTGTTCACAATTTCAAAGTCAACATTGATAAGTTATTTACTAACTCTGGGCGTCTTTGATTTTTTTTTTTGTGGTGGTGGTGGTATTAGTTTGGGCTTTCTATGAGGCAACTAACCCTTCTTAGCCCGTCATCTTCTTATGTTATGTTTACACAGTTAGAAATTTGAATAATGTAGGCATGTGAGGAGGTGTTACGTTTATGGCGTCTAGACTTCAGAGCCCTCCCCGAACACAGATGGACATTTATGCATGCATGGCGTAACTTAAGGGGCGTGGGTACTTTTGGAGAAAAAAAAAATCACTTTTCAACTGATGATATTTTTGGGAAATTTTTATTTTTAAAAATGTGCACTTATATTTGTTTTATAACTGGGGGCCACTTTGCTGAGTGGCGGGGGCATGGCCCCAGATAGTGTGTTAAATATGCTCTGGTGTGGGGCGCTCGAGGTCTAGTTACGCCTCGTATGCATGTTTTAAGTGGATGAATTTGTAATACAATAATGAAACAAATTTAGATGATTCAAGCAAAAAATTACAAGTCATCGTCTCATTTCTGCCCCTTTCACTGTGTACCTGTACCCCTTTAGGCAACTGACCTCTCAGTTCAATATTGCTCCACTGTTTTTCTCTTGACAGCTTGATGGGCCTGTTCGTTAAAAAGTGAAAGTTATTTACCTGTATTTTTCCGAATTCCTCAGCCTTAGCGATTAATGTAAGTATCTGAGAATCAGACATAGAGCGGACCAGTCCTTTGTTAAATTCAACCATGGTGTTGAACGTAATGTAGAAATGACTTGCAATCAACCCTTTCTCTAAGGTTTGTAAGCTGCCAGAATCCTTTTCATAATATATCATCTTTTCCTTATGGAGATATTTCGCCGTTTTTTTCACAAATTGTTTGGTGTACTTTTTGATTTCCAGCCGCATATCCTGTATATAACAAATAATTCGAATTTATTGCTGGAAGAAAAATTGTGGAAAAATAATTCCAATAGTAAAAAATATTAATGAATTTTTTTAAAGTACATTCACAATTGTTAAGAAAGTGAGGATGGGGTGACGACATTCCATTGTAGACTTACAACACCAGTCAATTTTAGACACTTTAAACGTGAATATCTCCTCAGCGAAATAAGATATTGATAGTATAGTTTCTCCACCATTTTGTTTCTTTTTATTTCCTCTTACATATATAAGATACACTTTTGACTACTGACGTAATCCTTTAAGATCAGAGAAACATGATCTCCGATGGCGCTCGATCTCCCAATGACAAAGAGAACACGTCTGTTCACTGCAAGGGGCCTCAATATTGAAATGCGTCTAACTTACCTTAGGAGTATCCATGGTGAACTTCATATTCAGTCCGTATGCGGAAGGATTCTTCCGTATCCGTATATTAAAATATGTGTACTGCAACCACTCAATAGCATCCTTGATTGATGTTACTGTCCCCAAACATATCTAAATAAAACATGAAGGAACTTTGACAAAATTATTATTTAGTTTTGGTTCCGATGCTATCAACACGAGGAACCATATTCATAAAAACGTTGAATTTCATTAATATGCATAATGGGCGGGAATTAACGTAGTTTTATCGAAAAGAGTTTGTAAGTAATATCTCACTGATTCAAGTGGATTCTTGTCATATGTGGTGCACATATATAGCCATATCCAGTAGATAAAATCCGTATAAAAGGTTTTCCAGAAAAGCATGCTAAAGCTAGATCCACCCAAGCCATTAGGCTCATAGAGCCAGTGCTTATCCCCAGTTTCAATGACGCAAGCGGATGAGAGTACATGACTCCCTCTGGACGGGATACCAGTCCATCGCAGATTAACTCCCCAGCAGTGCTGGTACTCATTTGTCACAGCTGGTGGACTGAAGCAAGTAGAGTAAAGTGTCTCGAGGACACAATGCAGCAACGGGAATCGAAACCAGTTCCTTTCGCGTAGGGGCATGATCCCTTACCACTGCACCTTCTTAGAAAAGCACGCAGGACAATGTTTTAATAATTTATTTATTAAATCTATTTCAATTTCTGTCTGAACATTTATCCTTCCTTTTCTCATAAAAACCTTATCTCCGTGGTCCTTCTAACTCACTGTTTTGATTCTAAATCTCCACCGCTCCTACCATATGTTCAAAATATCTTGTAAACTTCTTTGTCAAATCCTGGCTTTTTAGCTAGGGCAGGTTGGTCACACTAGTGGAAGGATAATGGGGCTGCTACTTATTGAACACTACTTTCACTACCAGCTTTCTCTGCAAGGAAACTGTATAACATGTATAATGGGATCCCATATGGTATATACTCATACCAGTACTGAAAAGCTCACGAAAAGCTATCACCCTGCTCTATGGGAAAGAGAAACTTACGTAAAGCTGTACAACATGCCCTATTATTTTGGAGGGGATGGAATGCATATTAATGAGTAGGTGGGCTCAATGTTTGCAATCTTGATATGCTCATATTTGAAGGATTCCATTTTTAGATATGTGAGGAATGAATCAGAATTATTCGTAACGGATCATATTGCTGAGCATTATACAACTTACGATCGACAGATATATCACTTCTTTGGTTAACCAGAAAATAATGTTTTGTTACCCATCTATAGATATTTAAGGTGAAGAAGAAGGCTGACCAATAGTGGGCAGTGACAAAAAACAAAATAGTCCTACCTCTGCATTTAAGTTCTCTTTCAATTTGGACAAAAAGTGACTTTCGATTGGTTTCTGTCTTGTCAGCAACGAAAGGTAGTGATTGAGCATTTCATGCTTAGTAATAAGCACAGCTTCGCCATAAGAGTCAAACTGAGGGCGCCCTGCTCGGCCGAATATTTGCAGCACGTCTATGATGTCAATATTAACAAATCCACCTTGGTTTGCATTATAATATTCTGTTCCCTATAGTTTTAGAAAGAAGAGTGGTTATGAAAAATCTTTTTGAAAACACAAAATAAGAGCGCATTATTATACACGTGCATATGCATTGATAGAAACTGTTATGCTGTTGGTAGATTTGTAGCCAACTGTGATAGCCTAGAGTTTTCAAAGGGACTCAAAGATATTTCAAACAGAATTTGAACATGTTAAAGGGACTGCAAACTTCCAAAAGGTTTCCTTTGTAACATGTCAAAGGAAAACAAAGGGAGACAAATGGTTTCAAAGGGTTCCTTTGTAATATGTCAAAGAAAGCGAAAGGAGACAAATGGACAAAGGGGTTCAAAGGGTTCCTTTTGTCACATGTCAAAGGGACCAAAAGGGACTGCAAACTTCCAAAGGGTTTCCTTTGTAACATGTCAAAGTAAAGCAAAGGGACAGAAAGGGACAAAGGGTTTCAAAGAATTCCTTTTGTCACATGTCAAAGGTACCAAAAGGTGCTGCAAACTTCCAAAAGGTCCCCTTTGTAACATGTCAAAGAAAAGCAAAGGGAGACAAAGGGTTTCAAAGGGTTCCTTTTGTCACATGTCAAAAGGACCAAAAGGGACTGTAAACTTCAAACAGTTTCCATAGGGTTCAGTTCGTAACATGTCCATGGGACTCAAGGGACTGCTAACTTCAAAGGGTTCCCTTTGTAAAATGGCAAAAATAACTTGGCGCTATAAAATGTAATATGTTAACATTTCTTGAATCGAGTTGGACAAAATTATTTCGCGCTTCATCTGGATTGAGAAACACTTTTCTGTGGTTCCTTGTCCATAAAAGCTGTTGTGACATTGGCAGTGAGGTGGGATGATAATGCAATTTTATGGACGCTTTATTCACTGAGGATATGGAGACCTGCTTAATTTCATTTTGTTAATTAGGTTTAGAGCAGATGCAAATTGGATTTTTAGCAGTGGCTTCTCCACAGGAGGTTTGGCATCCAGTGATACCGTTGCCCTTTGTATTATTTTTTTTTATTCCTGTCTGTTATGTTTAAGATCATTCTCTCTATATGCTATTGGTTGTTTTAGTTTCATTTCAGTTGCTACCAAATGCGAGCCATGGTGGTACTACCGTTCTAGTTTTTTTAAGTTAAGGGTGAGCAAAAAGACCGTTAAATACATAAGTGTCTTAAACATGAAAACAGGTATTTTATACCACCAAGAGAAAGAACCCACAAAAAGCCTTTTATTCGAGTGGAATCCTTTCCCTCTTCCCTCACCAGGGGTCTCAACTCATTTTAATTTTCAAACCAACACGTTTCATGAGCGCTCTCTTGATACAACAAACGTTCGGACCCCACTCTGAACCCCGGTGAATGCCTCTTTGAAAGTTTGAACTCATTTCCCCCTCCATTATTCAGCTAGTCATGACTCTTTCATTGATATATAATAATACACTACGGTGCCTCATGTAAGATTAGCCAAGTGCTAAGCTGAGTTACCTTTTGTGAATGTATAAATGAAAATAAAAAGATATAATTTTTGTTTTAAACTGACAAGCTTATACGTGAAATTTTAAAATGCTTTAAAGAAAAATTTGTTCTTTTTAAGCATTAGATAATTATGCAAATGCACTAATGATAATCAACCCATACACCATCTACAGATCTGATTCATTTAACACCTGTTGTGATTTTTATCTCAAAATTTAAGGGATTTGAGCTTAAGCAATGACTATCACAAGAGCCAGATTTCGTTTGGATCTGAGCTCTAAAATGATTATCTTCATGCACCACAACCCAGATGCACCACAACTGGTTATCAAAGGCCGTGGACATTGACTTGGTTGTCGATGTTATGTCTGTCCGTACGTCGTACCTGTGTTCTCGTCCGGGTCGTATTAAGCGTTTCGTGATAGCATTGTTTCTATCATAACCGATTACGCAGGTGACGATCCCGTCATTGTAATTGTGTGTTCACTCGTCGTCACCACAACCCAGATGTTTTTCGAAATTTTGCTGTTTAGTTACGTTTACCTTGTATTCATTATTTTAAAGTTGTTTTGGTGCGTATTTTGTATGAACATTTGCATTCAATTAATTACAAAAATGTCATTAAAAATTGTAATTTATTTGGAGCGGTCTGAATCATTTTTCGAGCCTTTCCAACAGACTACCTCCGAAGTAAGCTGATAAGCGTCAATGAATTTGTCCGTTGTTAATGGCATGCACACTGTAACACTGTACATGTTAAAATCGGCAGTTTCTAATGAAATGCCATCGAATTTCCCTAGTTAAACATGGCGATACTATATGACAGCAGACGTAGTTGCCAAAGTAGTTTTCTAAAATAAAGTAACGTATGTAGCTTTGATGAATAAGGATGAATCGCCTCATTTTGTTTTGACTTATTTGTAAAATGATTTTTTTATTTCAGGGGCAGACTTGTATGAGCAAAAATGTGCAAAATTATCGACATACAACAATACTTCCTCCTCCCAAGAAGAATGGGTTAAGGGGTGAATATTTTCGTTACACTCCAAAAAAAAAGATTGGAGAACAGATCGATTCATACTTTAGAAATCTTATCAAATTCTAAGACAGACCATCCTTTAATAATCTCACAATGTAGCTATAGGGTTCAGTCCCCGCGTCCCCTTCTAAAATACTTGTTTCAATGATTAACATTCTTGTTTTCTACCATCTATAGTATTATCGCCTGCCTTTAGATTAAGGCAGCTACAACATAAATCTAGGGTAGCCACTACTCACAATACCAGTCCGGGAGCAACACGAAAAACTGGGTACTTTGAAATACCCACAAAATTGGGTACTTTGATGTATTACGTCATTGCATGAGCCTACACATTTGATAGCCCACACTAAACGTATGGAGTTTTTCAATTTCTGCTCCGGATTGTCCAAAATTTCAATGGATAACCTGAAATTTTGAAGACTGATAGTAAATAGATATTCAAAACTTTTCGCCGCTGCTTTTTGAAATTCATCGTCGCCTTTTTAAGAAAATCAATAAAACAGATTATGATCAATCTGACCTCAACATGATCCCTTACACACGTTACTAAACTTCACTATTGTACTGCCATTATAGCTTGCAGCAATCAGTCAATGTTGAGGTACTACGTTGTTGATGTTCTGGTTTAGCAGTGAAAAGGAACGAACGTTCATTTCATCAAAATCTTTTAAATAGTAAACGTAATTCCAACGTGGCATTCTTGTCACCATCTGTTTAAGTCATGTAGTCTTTGTCCTTGGAGAACATATTAAGGACAATGAACAAAGGAACATGGGTTTGTAAAGGGTAATAATTCACAAAAGCATACAAGAGACCCACGTTGTGGGTGGCGTCAAGAAAAAAAAATTAACTTAAAAATGAATATTCATTATAAATTTGAGGAATCTAAAACTATCATCTAAACTTATTTCATCATTAATGATGATAAGGAGAATCATAACCAGACATCGCGATACAAACCCCCTCGCCGCTAATAACACAACTTACACCCCTGTCCAACATGCCATCCCACCCTCTGTTTCAATGCCATCCCATCCTACATCCCACTCTACAGGAAATCATACATTAAATCCAGATGTCTTTCCACCACATCACCCATATGCCATCACACCTGCAATCAAGATGGCATCCACCCACATGCCATCCCTCCCTGTACTACATGCCATCCCACCCTGTCCCACAGGCCATTCCATCCTATCACACATGTCATGAAACCTAAAATCCAGATGACATCCCACAACATGCAATAACAAGCCACCCTGCTCCACATACTATGCCACATTGTCCCACATTCCATCCCTCCCTGTTGCAATGGCATCCCACCCTGTTTCCATGTCATACTGCCCTGTACCTGTGACATCCTGTCCTGTCCCTTTTCCCATCCCACCCTGTTTCACATGCCATGCAACCCTGTCGCATTAATCATTCACAATAATTCGATATAAAACAAAAATAATATCTAACCGGGATTCCCTTTTGGGATTTGCACCTGTATAAATCTTATTCAAACCAAACTACAGAACTTGTCACGTAGGTTTATATTTAGTGACAAACAAAGCTACGCATACACACACACACACCCACACTCACCCATCACCCACCCACCCACACACACACACAAAGAAAACATTAAAGTAATTTCAGGGTTTTAGGATTGTAAGAGAAAAAATAGTACCATTTGATTTTGACCGCCCAAATTTGACCTTTGACCTCTCAAATTTGCATTATTGGACACCTTAAAATGTGACAACACTAAAAAGAAATATAACATTATAAGGATTACTTTAAAAAACGCTGTCATCATTGCCCAAATGGTACTGTAACTTTCAACCACCAGACTATGTTAGCCGAAGTTAACATACTGCATGCAGTAGTTTATGTATAAAACAATTTCTATACCTTTATGACAACTGCATGGGCAGGTAGGTTTACACCCCAAGCTAATGTACTGGTGCAACACAAGACTTTGATGAGGCCTTCACGAAAAAGACTCTCGACTAGGTTCCGGTCTTTACGTAGCATCCCAGCATGATGAATGCCAAAGCCATCTTCAAACAATTCTCTCACTTTCTTATTTTTCGATTTTGCAACCTATAGATAAATAAGATGAATAATAACAAGGTGAAGGTCGAGGTTTTGTAATGGATTATCGTCCATGTAGTCCAATTAACCGCTCTGACTTAGATGATTGACAGCTTTTTCAACCAACCACCGCGTGAATTTACCTAGCAGCAAAATCTGTGTAACTAAGTGGGAGGGGGGGGGGGGGCGGGCAAAAATCCTACGCGGTACTGGTACAATACAGCTAGCTAGAGGTACGCGCTTATATATTCAATGCAATATACTGTACAAAACAAATTTCTGCACACAAGATTATAGTGACTAAAATGGTGAACAACAATTGCGCTTAAGGGCCCCAGAACGGATTTTTGTTGATTCCTTTTGCTCAAAACTCGAAAGATCCGGAGAAGTGCCATAAATGCATCACAACTTACGGCAGAACACATAAACATCAAGTTTCAATGCATTAGTCATGCATGATTGAGGTTTGTTTGCCCTACCTAGTTACCGCGTTGCTTTGGTGGGTGTGGCCTATTCCCGTACTTGAAAAGGTTAATTTGAATTTTTGTCATGTGCTTTAAAGCTTTTTCAAAATGGTAATTGTCACGAGAATGAAATTTTCTCGTAAAAGCATTTGCGAAAAATGTCAACTATGCACTTTCGCAATCAAAGATGTTGTAGACGCAGATTGCCATGTATTTAAGGCAAATTCACGGCTTTCAAAGAAATCATGCGTATTAGGATCTCAAAAGCTGATGATCATCACGCAGATAGTCCGGTTCGTATTCCCGGGCCGGTCGGGAGAACAGTTTTAGTCTCCCGATCAGGAGATACTTTACGGAAGTATCCCACAATGCATCTATCCAAATTCAAATTTTGTATAGGAATCATATAAGAATCAGACAAATTTCGAGTGCGGTGAACTTGCTGCGCATGGTTCAAATATTTCTTCACGATATAAAATAATGGCATATGAATGATGTTTTCACCGTGCGCATTTAAAATTTACAATGAAATATTCGAGAAATTTGAAGAATAGTGATGACTTCTTATTATGTGTCACCGTTAGGCAGTCGCGCTTTTACGGGATATCTGGAAAAAACATTCTGATGTTACATTGTTATAAAGATTACAAGAGGCACATCACACTTTTGTATCTTGATTTTATTTTATAAAACGGGATTGTTAAGAAATAATACATATGAAGCGACTACACCAAAGACTATGGCGAATTTTGTTATTGAATAAACTCGTACTGCGCATGTCCCGATCTCCCAAACGGGCGAACTATGAGATCTTCCAATAAGGAACCAGACTGGCAGATATGTGTATTTTACCACAGTCTATTTCAAGGTTACTACTTCTTTAATTTTCTCTCTGCCACTCCACAAAATTATGTTCGAGGCGTAAATTATGAATGATATATACCACAAGCTGCAATACATCAAAATCTAATTTACACTATACCTCTCTTTGGAAATTCTCCAATTGTTCTGACTGTTCTGGGAGAAAAAATGAACTTCTTCTCATTCTCGTTGCCTTATCTCGAATGTGTGTCGCTGTGCTGACCGTGCCGTGCCGTGCATGAACAAAAACAAGAACCTTTACGACGATACGAAGAAGAAAGAAAGAAGGTTTAAATGAAAAGCAAAATAAAGAAATTAATTTAGAAAGGAAAGCGGTGCCGATCATACTCATAATTGTTAGGTATAGATTACAGTTTACAGGTTTAACACTGTAAAACGTAAATTATACTTTTTCGCTACACTGCAGTGCCGACTGAATTCTTAATACGTATTCCTATCCTTAATAAGCATTACGCTTAATAAAGATATCAAGATACATAATTTCGAGGATTATATTAGTTTAAAAATGTAATACATAAATCACTATCTCGCTACACTGCAGTGCCAACCCTCTGAATTATTTATTTCAACCTTAATACGTTTTCCTATCCTTAAAACGCATTATGCTTAATAAAGATATTAATACATATGATTTCTAGGAATATATTAGTTTTAAAATGTAATACGTAAATCACTATCTCGCTACACTGCAGTGCCGACTCTCTGAAACCCTCAATTCTTCATCCCATCCTGAATAAGCTTTACGCATGTCCTCTTTTCCTCACATCGGCGATTTTCAATGTCAGATGTATGTATTGATTAAATTGGAAATTTTGAGCGTCCACAGGTTGTAAATAACGTAAAGATAACGCCTTACAATATTTCGTAAAAGGAACTTAATTATGGAACCAAAAGGTTTCTGATCGGCAGATTGAAGGAACAAGCAGTTTCATTCACAGCTTAACTTAGCTTTAGACCACAGTAAGCATTACTAAGTAAAATTAGCCAGGCATCTTCTTTGATATTCTAACGTCGAAGCCTCATACAATGTAATACACTTTAAATCTAAAAGTCTGCAAAAAAACATGTAGTAAATATATTAGGCCAGAAACAGTCTTTTTGAAAATGAAAATGATTGCAAAAAAACAATTTTGCATAGCTTAAAATTACCCAAATTAATTCATTTTTCATAGGAGAAAAGATAAGTTGTTGATAGCAACTTGAACTTTGAAATGTTTACACGCTTGTAATCTCATAGTTTGGAATAATTTATTTTAAATCTTGAATTTTCATGCTACTGACTGAATACCATCAGATCATAGAGAATTAAATGTTAAGTGTTAATAAAATTACAATATTACTCAATGTTTGCATTTGGTTTGGTTAATTAAATTTTTTTAGAAGGTTATCTTAGAATTGTATGTACGTAAAACCCAGTAAATTTGACATTTGGAACCAAAGTTCGGAAAGATTATGCTACAGCTGATACATCAGTACATTCAACAAGCCACGTTACCTGATGCCCTTTTGTTACCATTTCCTCGACTTTCTCGTAACAAACATCATCCATATTACTTGCTTGTTGCTTGTGTTGTTGTCCTTTGACTCCTACAAATGTTTCTTGAAGTGGAACAGGTCTGAATCTCCCATCGAAATAAAACAGACCAAGGCTTGGATTAACATTAAGAAATTTAGCAACATCTTTATAATTGGGTAGGGTGGCTGACAATGCGACCATACGCACACGGCTGCCAGTGACTTCTTCCTGTAAAATTCAATACGGAGGAACAGCGATAGTAGCATAATAGTTGAAAATATATTGTTCACTCTTGTTCCCAGAAAGTATATAATTATTACCGTTTGTTTATTCTTGGTACCTATTCTTCCTTCCGGTTTATCCTTGACTTAAAAATTACAAAACGTGCAAAGAAATACTAATAGTCTGGTGGCAGATGGCCAAAAATGAGATGTGCTGAGCATTTTGGTTACAAGCTGGGAGATGATTGTAATAGCTAGTTTAGGTGCATAAGAGTCCAAAAAACAGTTTCCAAAAAATCATGTCTCTGATATGGCTGCCATTTTTAATTTCAAAATGGTCGCCATATAGAGCATATTTTCATGTAATATGTAGCATATAACATAAAATGTCATGACATGAAGCTAGGAAATCTATTGTTGGCAGCCATCTTGGGTATCAAAATGGCCGCCATATTGAGAATATTTTCATGATAATCATACTTTCACAATAACTTGTAAGTAAGATGATGGTGGAAAATAGTGTATGCCTATTATGATCTGATACGAAATAAAACGTCCGGGTGCTTGTATCATTCAGAGTTTTTTTTCATATGGCAGCTATCTTTGATTTCAAAATGACCGCCATAAAGTGGTTTCGTGGAAATATGTTTCTGAACAACAAATATCAAAATGGCCGCCATAATGAGTATATTTTCATGATAATCATATTTTCATAATAACTTTTAAATAAGATGATGGTGAAAAATAGTGTATTTATATATGATCTGATATGAAATAAAACGTCCTAATGCTTGTATCATTCAGAAGATTTTAATATGGCGGCCATTGTTGATTCAAAATGGCTGCCATAAAGAATATGGTTTCGTGGAAATTAGTTTTTGAACAACATAGCAATATTGTAAAGATATAAAATGAAATAAAAAGATGGCTTGATATGAAATTTAAAACTCTTATCTAAGATTTGCAAACAACGTCATTCAAACTTTCATGAATGGCCGAATGGAATCCTTTGAATGTTCAATTGTATGTTATTGTTGTACCACAAGGCATGTTCATTGAACAGGCTGACAGGTGAAGCAAGCTACATCCATGTATTGTATCTGAATGTGTGCAGTGCCGTCGGAACAAAGGAGGGGGAGGGGGTAAACTGAAGAAGGAGAAAATCCGCCACGGAACCCACAAACCCCAAATGCGAAGAAAACGAAAACGAAGGGTTTACACACCATTCTTCAAAAAATCCAAGTCTCACAGGGTATATCCCGAGTGGAAGCTCTCCTGCTGTGTGCTGCCATCTGGACAGCTTCATGTAAAAGGCTCTGCAAAAGGAAGATATTCCTGACAGAGGACACGCAGCTACATGCAGTGTGCTTGGATTGTTGATGGAACTTCCCGGTCGACGTGATGGACAACATGTCTTCCGTGACCAGTAGCTCGTAAAGGTAATCTGACGGACGCTGGGGAAGGTGTGGATACCATTGCTGTCCCAGCCAGTTTGGGGTAATAGCAACCCTAGTTCAGACTGGCACTGTTCCACTTTGGCCAACACTTGTGGCACCAGTGCGAACGGTGGAAAGGCATATCCAATGAACGGGTTCCAGGGAGTCGTGCAGGCGTCGACCTGCTAGACCCTCAGGTCTGAAGTCAGAGCGCCAAACGTTGGTAGCTTGTGATTGTCTATCGAGGCAAACAGGTCTACATCCAGTAGGTCTAGAACTGACCACAGACAGCAAGCCCGCTACAGTGTTCTCTTTGCATGGCAGGTGAATTGCCTGAAGCTGTATATGGTGCAACTGGCACCACCCCACAGGGACTTGGTGAGCATCCACAGACGCTTGGACCTGGTCCCGCCCTGCGTGCTGATGTAAGCCACGACTGTCAGACTGTTGCATTGTCCGTTCTGGTCACAACCACTTTGTCTTTGATCAGGTGGATAAACCGTTTCAAGGCCCTGTGGACCGCTTTTAATACCAACATGTTGATATATTGGTGCCTCCATTCGTCTAAAAATAGTCCTGCTACTTGGGAAATACCTAAATGCGCTATACATCTTGAGCGAGGGAAAGGCGTAACCTGCAGTATATGTGCCTTGTTGCGCCACCACTCCATGCTATTGGTGATGGCTGGAATGCACGGAACCTGAAGTGTGAGGTCCTTTGGGGATGCGATGAAATGTTCCAGGTGAAATTGTAGTTCCCTCATGTGAAACCTGCACAAGGGAACGTTATCCACCAAACTGGCCAAGTATTCTAGAAATACCAGCTATGACCTCGCTGAGGCGAAGCGCTGTGAAAGAAATAAGTCCTGGCTCTCCTGCTCAGACGGCTTGCATCCGTAGCTGGGTCGGCCTGGTCCGGCCTGTGACAAAATCTATTGTCACTCCCAGGAAGGTCAGGATCTGAGAAAGGACTTGGTCCGGTTTGAGGGGATTGATTAACCAGCCTAACTGTGGACTGTGTGGTGTGGGTGGACGCTGTTAATGGATTGTCGGCTACTTCCAGACATTTTTCCAAATATATTTTTAAGAATCTGATGCCCTCCTACCGAAGATGAGCTCCCAGGACAAGTGCCTTGTGAACACCCAAGGGGCCGTGGACAGGCCGAAGGGTAAGGCTTGGAAGACAAACGAACTGCCTTCGTACTGAAAAACCAGGAGTTTGTAAAGATCCTCGTGGATGAGAATATGCAGGTTGGCATGTAAAAGGTCGATCGACGTCGCCCAGAGCCCTCCCTGTAAGTGTGGCAGAGTGGAATACACCATCTCTACTTTGAAGCTGACCGACTGAATTAACTTGTTCAGCGGCTCCCGGTTGAGAATGGGGCTCCATCTGTTTTCCTTCTTTATAGCTTGGAAGAAGATTAACTCGACCAGATCCTGTCCAGGCTGTGCCGGTATGATTACTCCTTTTTGCAGAAGTAGAGTTCTGTTCTGCATTCCTTGGTTTAAGAGTCCCTTTGTTTGGAGTCACCCGAGGTCGCCCCACTTAAAGAAGTTGTAGCCCTCTCCATTTGTCGGAGGTTATGTCCTTCCACTGAATGTGGAACAACCCCAGGCGCTGCCGGGCTGGACCTCCCAACAAGTGGGAGCCGAGGGATCGTCAATAGCGTTCAGGATGCTGATCTGATTGGGAACCGTTACCTATCCTAGCCACAATCATGACGAGGTAGGTTTCGAAACTAAGAGGGGGCTGAGACTGCGGCGCCGGGAATGTTGCTGTCCCTGCTGCTCCGACAACCTGGCCCGCGCCTTGTCCTCAGGACTGTGAAGAAGCTGAACATAGTCTTCTTCGTGAGTTTCTGGCTCTTCCGAGGTTATCCTGCCTGCCTGGCGGGATAAAACGCCCTGGAAGTGACCTGCGAAGCCGTCGGGACCCTCCAATGGAAAACGCCATAGTTCAGCGACCCTTACATCGACAAGTCCCAGGAAAGGGGAGACATTCTCCACTCGTTTTTGTAACACCCTCGCTGTCACGCGGGCTAGTTGATCTACTAAAGTGTCTAGTAAATCAAACAGGCCTGTGAGGAGGGTCTGTGTCTGGCTAGAGATGTCTGGGAGGATCCCTTTGAGGATGCGTCCAGGGCCTCTGCGTTACCATATCGCTAGGGCTTGGAACTTTAAAACCGACCGAGTTGTACGGTTCTGTGATTATGATATTTTACCATGTTATTGAATTTATTATGACATGGACATACATAAAACATATTTTTTTTATTAATTATTAACATCAGCATTATATTAGTAGCCTATAAACAAATGAAAATAACTTATTTGCCTCTATTTTAAAATGTCCTTGAAAGTACATGTATCATAAAGCCACAGTACTGCTGAAGTGCTTAAGGGTCAGCCATTTGAATTATAGATATCAGTCATTTTAAAACTTTATGACGACGAACAAGTGAGAGTGAAAAGAATGTTTTAAAGATTGCATGTCCCAAACTGTTTTGTATCTACCCCACTATAAAAAGTTTTATGGTGGCTATTTGAAATTTTTAATAGTGGCCATTTTAAAGTTCATGATGGCAGCCATTTTGAAATTAATGATAAACAACCAAAATAATGATGAAGTCATCTGGTATAGACAAGAGATGCTAAGCCACCCACAATAGTCCTGTATCTAACATAGAAGCCGGGGTATTCTACATAATATGTGCTTATAGGCAGCCATTTTAAAATTAAAAATGGCGGCCATAAGAAGGACATGAAATTTTGGAAACGGGTATTTTTTAATCTCTAATACCTATTTTGTGTATCAAGACTTGTTTCCAGCTTGTAACCAAAATGTTGAGCAATTCGATATAGAAGTATCTTTTAGTTGTCTGCAACCAGACGATATAATAACAGACAGTTCGTCTTGAATGAAAAAATGTACTTTCGCTTGAACAGATAGGGTTAAAATTGCATAAAGATCGCCTAAGAGTCAGACAGTATGGCGCATTCTGCATGAAGTTCAAGAAACGCATTGGTCATCTGGATCAAAATTAATGATACGTATACGAAACTACTGTACATTATATTTGTTCTGATATGTTTTTTTGAAGTTAGACCTTGTATATAAATATTTCAATTTGTTTTCTTAACAAATCATTCTAAATAACTGACGCATCGAGAAGACATTGATAATACTAACCTCTCTACGCGTACGTGCCACCAGGCTTTCAATAACTGCACCACGTTCATTGTGAAGCAAATGTATCTCATCAATAATGAGCAGCCGTACTACTGTTGTTAAGCTTTGACGACTGCTTTTTTTGCGAGTGATTACGTCCCACTTTTCTGGGGTTGTAACAATAACCTTTAAATTGAAGATAAATTGAAAATTTTAAAACTAATGAAAGGTTTAATTACAGATTAAATACAATATGGTACACATGTATAGTTATACAAATAGAAAAAAAACACATACACTTTGAAAGTATCCACAACCCCTTGTTTGTCTCTTTTGTCTTGTGCTTGCAGAAGGGTAAAGACCTTTACAACATAGGAAAATGATAAAGATCTTCACAACACAGGAAAATGAATTGAATCTTATTTAATTCTGGAGAATATGCCCACGTCCGCATGCGACAATAGTATTCGCATTCTTGCAAGACTGTCACATCGACCGCAACATAAAGAAAGGAGGAGATGTTTATTTAAGACAATATAATGTGATACACATTCCACAATTGATACATCATGATGAGATAACCATCCTTACAAGGAATGGTCCATCAATCATTCATGGGTTTTGCACAAAGTCCTCCCAAGCATATAATGTCTATTTAGGCCAGCCAATGACTAATCTGATTCGTATCACTGAACAGCATTTATGTGTCTTGAGCCCAAGATGAATGACCTATTGTGTGCAGTGTAACAGTAGCTAGTTGCTAACAAGTGAACTGTGAATAGACTATAAAGATGTTGTCATTTAAGAAGGTATACATTACCCCTGTGTTGTGTTAGTGTTTCAATAGCTGGATGCTAGTCAATGATTTGTGAAGAGTCTCTCGGGTTGAATGGTGTGGATTACACCTGATTTTGAGAAAATTGGGGGTGTCGGGTTGGAGGGGTCTAAGGGCCAAAAATTCTTAATGTAGAATTTATAAAAGAATAATTGTGTACACATATCAACACTTTTACAAATTACTTTTACCCTTCATTACAAGTCAAACGATAATATCATATCCATGGAATTAGACATTTAACAGCACCTTTCCGAATATGAATGAAAACTTTCGCCTTTTCATTAAATGCTTTGTTTGTTTTTGCGGTTACCACTAATATCTGTATATAGTCCTTACCTGTGTTTTGAATATCTCTTCCTTTGTCATTTTCATATCACCTGTCAATTCTCGTACATTGATGCCTAATGGTGTAAGACGTTCTTTAAAGTTTTGAACTATTTCAGCAGCTAATGCTTTCATTGGCGCAATGTAGATAATCTGAAAAGGGAATGTAACAGTCAATGTTAATATTACTTGTTCCTAGTAAATGTAGTATCCATGAGTATGTGTTATCTAAAATATGTCAATGGTGGAAATGTAAAAGCATCATCAACTGAAAACAATTTTGGTCGTGTTTTGTTTTGACTGAAAAAGGTTGAGACATAAATGGTAAACTGGAATTTCAATCTATAGTCAAGATGTAGGGAAATTAAAGATGAATACCAAATCTCCGTACTCATTTATAACAGCTTAACAAATATTCATATTTTGTACATTTCTCTCTCAAAGATTTTTCTATTCTTAGATGGCGTTTGTATTTCATTTCATTTTCATTGCTGCAAGTTTGCTGAATTTCTTTTACGGTCATTGTTGTCTTTGCCTGATTTCGTTCTCCTGATCATCTGTTCAATGTATTAGTTTTATGTTCAGCCTAGTAGACGTTTCAAACAACATATGGACAATAACATTACCTTGAAACGATCTGTTTTGATAACTCCATTGATCTGATATTTTTTCAATTCATTGATGATGGCCATCAGCGCAACATTGGTCTTGCCTGCTCCCGTTGGCGCACATACTAGCAAGTTTTCTTCTGACTTGTAAGCCGCCTCAAAAACTACTGACTGAACTCTGTTCAGCTCCTTCATCCCTTGAAAGACCTTTTGTCCAAGCTTTGATAAATGGATATATAAATTGGTTCCGATAAATCAACAAGCAAACATGAAATGTATGTGTATGTGCAGATGTAGCAAAGACTTATGCGAAATAGCTAGTGGTATTACTGTAGACAGCATTCAGGTGGTAACGTCGATTCCTCTTCCAAAGCAAAAACAAGAGTGCAAGTGACACTTAATTTTGGTATTTGTTAATGATCACACGCCAATCAAGAACGATTGTGAGAATTGGCCGAATGTGAAAATGTATTAAAGAATTACATATGTATCTTGGACATGCCTTAAATTAAACAATCTCGGAACTAAGAAGGTTCACGCGCTATAGCAATCGATTATCATAGCAATCGATTATCATAGCAATCGATTATCATAGCAATCGATTATCATAGCAATCGATTATCATAGCAATCAATTATCATAGAAATTGATTATCATAGCAATCGATTATCATTTTAATCGATTATCATAACAATTGATTATCATAGCAATCGATTATTATAGCAATCTATTATCATTTAAATCTGTTTATTTACACAAAATACTCTGAAAAAAATGGAATCGTTTTCATGCTGTTTATGTTTAGATATGCAGCATTTTTTCATGAAAAATCTTGGGTCATTTTGGTCTTTAAGGTTCAAAAAATAAAGCAATGGTTGGGGAATCAAAGGCTCAATGGCAGAGATGTGCGTAAAGATAGATGTGTATATAATTTGCATATATTTGCTCATTTATCAGTCAGTCTTTTAATACTGATTCAAATATGATGCTGTTTTAAATCATTTTGAAATGTTGAACGAATACCTGAAAAATACAAATTATATTCTTTCCCTCTCCATGCTCACAGTGTTTTACAATATTGTTTACTTTAGTTGTGAGTGCAATAATAACTTATGAAGACCATGTACAATTAATCGTTACATGAGGAAAATGTGAAGGTATATAAAGGTTTGCATCGTACCTCATCTAAATCAGAAATCTTGACCAAGTTGTTGCCTACGTCATATGGTGGGTTTGGTGCCACGGGTATCTCCACTTCTTCGTACAGTAAAGAAGTGTTTCGTTTACTTCCAAGAGGAAGCATCAGCTGGAAATATACATGGAGAGGGGGAATGTCATAAAAAACACTCAGTCCTTCTGCGTAAAGTAATAATTGTCTTTTCTTCAGCATGGTATGTTCTTAACGGACACAACTAACGTCATTCATGTTTACTTACATATATCTGTCATTAATACTTTTCGCAAAAGAAGGCTGGAACAATGTTCTCATACAGTATTATCCAATTTGAAACCAAAATCTTCAAACAACATGAAACTAAAATCTTCAAACAACGCACCAGACGTCCCCCAAATCCTTATGTTTTGACAGGAAAATTGCACATTTTAGAATGACAATAAAGAAAAGAATATCAATAACCTAGTTTCATAGGAAAAGTGTACGATATCCATTTAAAATTTTAATTTGAACTGTGAAAAACGAAACTATGAACACAGTGTGGAGGGAAAATAAACCTCAACTACTTTAGATTTTCGATTTTACAACAATATGCTTGCACCCTCATAAAGGTATCAACCCATTCGCAATACTGTAATTAGGATCACATGGAATAACTTACCAAGCACATAATCTAGAATGTTTAGGCTTACACTAGTCAGACCTTTCTTCGTGTTTATATTGTAACGAATCGAGCCGGCCTAGGCTTAGAAATACAGCACACCAAGAGGGAAAATTTAAGACTCAGATCTCTTGACGTTTATTAAGAACAACTCGAACAATAATTCCAATAGTGCATACAATCTGACTCTTCCATGCTTTCTTCCACAACTATGGGAGAGTAATTCTGTTATTGTTTACCCTATCAGACTCCTCGCTGCACTCAGACCTCACACTGAACTGATAAGAACTGGCTGATTTCTTCTGGTGATGGGTTGTGCAAACTGGCAGCTAAGATCTAATCGCCTTAGTCAATCATAATCTAATAGATTTAGGTTGGCTAGGCTTCTGACTGGTCAATGCAACTGTCAGCACACACTACCCCAGCACTGAAAACAAAACTGTGAGTCTGGTGTGAAATGAAATACTCTTACTGCGAGATTGTGCAGGCTGGCAGCTGAGATCCCATTGCCTTAGCCAAGCTTAATAGGCTGGCTAGGCTTTTGTTATGGCCAATACAGCTGCCAGTCTGAACTTCTCAAGCTCTGAACTCCAAGTCCTGACCGTTTAGCTTGCTTCTCAACTACATGTATAACTCACTGATTCCTAATGAACCACACCTTAGTGTCACATGATCAACAATGACCAATGGAATTTGCACAAGTAGTGTCTACTAAAACATTTACATACCAGATGCCTAACTGTCAATCTCATTTACATACTTGATCTCAACAAGAACCCAAAAGAAATGCAGATTAGGGAATGTGGCCAGTAAGTCCCTCTTTGTATAACCTAGAAAATGCAAATGATTGTCCATAGCTCCTCTATCACCATAGCCATTAACAAGAAACTTAACATACTTCATTACATAACACCATTACTGTCTTAAGTGATAACTTGAACTTCAAGTGACCTAAAGAACCAAGAGAGATAGCTCTGGGCAAAGCTTGGGTAGGAAAAAAACAGGGTCCTTACAATATATTGAATTTTAAAAGCTTGAAGACAATTTCCTTCACTCTGCGAATAATTCCAGTTTAAAATCGTGATTATGCAAATATCAATCAGACGGTATTGTAATAACAAGCATATCATAATATTATTTAATACCGGTGCAACAAACCATTTACCCTTTCATTTGCGCAGAAAACACTTATCACCTCACGCTCTTCCTTGTAATCGAACACATAGGGGTACTTTTGTCTTCTTTTAGCCTCGTTAGCTTCTTGCATTGCACTGCGGCACAGAGAAAAAGATAATATATGCAGTATGTACTACTACTGCTACTGCTACTAATGATGATGATGATGATGATGATGATGATGATGATGATGATGATGATGATGATGATGATGATGATGATGATGATGATGATGATGATGATGATGATGATGTCATAAAATGAACATAACATAAATCTATGCGCAACTTAGCACGTTAAAAAGAATTAACTGTATACTGTAGTAAACGCTGGGTCTGGAACTTGGTAATTATATGAATATCATAGGCTGAAACGTCTTGAAGTACGAATAATGGCTAGAGACAAACCGTCTCTTCCCTAACACTTAATCATAATGCAATCAAATTGAAATATTAACATAACAAATCCACCCTGGCAGAAACCAGGTATAGACATATTGGCATAAGCAAAATGTAAATACGGCCTAAAACACTAAGTAAAATCAAGAGCAACGCTCTATTGAAAGAAATCAAAGAAGTAAGACAACCTACCAACCCTGTCACGTTTTATGTACTTCTCAACTTTCAGGTTAAAAGAAAGAAAGCGAAGGAAATAATCACTCTGAGGCAAATAATTCTTGACACGGTAGGAGTATATACAATTCTTAGCGTCCAAGATAAAAAAGTTAAAGGGGTACTTTTGTCTTCTTTCAGCCTCCTTAGCCTCTTGCATTGCATACAATATATGTAGTATGTGTGATACATACCAAACTTGTAGTAGTACTACTACTACTACTACTACTACTACTACTACTACTACTACTACTACTACCAACTACTACTACTACTACTACTACTACTAACAACTACTACTACTACCACTACCACCACCACCACCACCACCACCACCACCAACAACAACAACAACAATAATAATAATAACAACAACAATAATAATGATAATAATAAAAATATTGATAATAATAATGATATTGATAATAATAATAATATTGATAATAATAATAATACTATCATATTACATTATGATTCATTGTAGCTAACCACCGAAATTCTTACTTATAATCAGTTTACCTAATCATAAACAAACGAGTCTATCACTTAAATCCTTATTTTGTCAGTTACTCTCTTTTGGGATGCAAGGAGCCGAATGAATGTACGAGTGTCATCAAAAAGCTACTATAATGCATTGTTGATATTGTTTATTTGTTAACGGTTTAATGTAGCATTGCTTTTATAAGCATGCGATTTATTAAACGATTTATTATCAATGGGAAGGTTTTATTTACTACACACTAACTGCTTCATATTGTTACAGTACGTTCACATTGCTCGGTCTTGCGGTTACGTTCTTGTCAAAAACTTTCGAAAGCTTGTGACTGTGCCACGGGAATCTTGTGATTGTGTACATATCATTTTCCTCAATTGTGAATAAAGCCACCTCTACATGTTAACCGCGATTCAGATTAAATTTATCGACATCATATATAGACGGGTCAATATATGGTGGAACCGCAAAAAATTGATACAAAAGATTTTTCAACTGATTTTGACATTTTGCATTTACAACATACAAAAAAATATAGTAAAAACTAACATCCAGAAAGTTGTCATAATATACTAAAATTCTAATTTACTCAAACGTCTGGAGACCATTTTCAAGATGGCCACTATGACCATAAACTTATGATATTTCAATTATGATTCAACAGAGAGAAGCAATTTTAGTGCATTATGCTTTTGGGCTGAAAGTATTTATTAAAATCAGTTACATTAGTATCACTTTATCATATCAAAGTAAAAATCTAGAAAAATCTGACTGTTGGAAACAGATCATTTTTAAGATAACGTCTAAGATGGCCACCAGGAATGACGTCACACTAACTGCCACGTGTACATATGTTTAAAGCACCCATAAAATCATTGAATTTACATAAATACCCTAAAGTAACTAATCAATCCAATATGGCAGATTTTCTAAGCCCATGTCTGATTGTTAACCTGACACATACCTACAATAAGTCACCATTCATCATTATCCTCGCACTCATCTGGGAGAAACTTGTTTTGTAGATTCTGACATTTTTCAAGTTGACATGATCCACAGGCAGTTAAACAAAGAAGACCATATTTCCTACATGAGCAGTGGAGTGTCTTGCAGTAAGTGGAACACTTACAATTAATAACATTCAAAAGGCTGTCTGGAGCAGCATTCATTCTCCACATAAGTGGGACAAACCGATTATCGTACAGTTTCACCCCAGTTTGTGGCATCCATACCCTCTTCTTTTCCAATCCAAACCATGATTTGGTAGTACACTCTATGGCTGTGAAGCTTGGCAGCAGATTCAGTAGGAGGCATGCGTTCTGGTGTTACAAAATGATGAAATAGTAACAACTTTCTTGCTGAAGGAGTTATAACGCCAGGGAACCTGTGCTCTTGCCACCAAAGAGGACAACCATTGCTTTGCATCCAAGGTCCTCAATCACATTCGTGGTTTGTTTTGCAATGGCGAATGCCTTTGCACAAGATTGTAGGACGGGGGTCTCCTTTTACAAGCTTCTGGTAATCAGTCATTTTGCCAACATCAAAGATGCGGGAAATTGTATCGCAGCATATCATGGCATGAATAAATAACAACTGTGAACAAATGTCTTGCCCAACGATACTTTTAGAGCAATGATATTGTATACTTTAGAACTGCCATCAGCTTTGTACTTGTCAGATCTGAAGTAAAGTCCTTTACTTTCTTCCAGGGCATAGTAAAGGAGTAAGACAAGGAGATCTGTATCTTCTCTGTCTACGTCAGCACCCCACGTACATTGAGTACAGAGCAATCTTCCTTTTTAGTTCATCACTTACCATCTAAATTAGTCTCTGTTTATCAATATCTCTTGACAGGAACTACTCTATTCTAGAAAACTCTGTCTCGGCAGTAGAGCTGACAATGGGATGAATATTGTGATCCCTTCTCTGATGCGTGTTGTCTTTAATAGATGACCCTTTTTCATAGCCATCAATGACAAACCATCAAAGATAATGGTTGTAGCTGAACCATATACTGCTGAATTGTGTAGTCAGCATACAACTTTGCTATTCTTCCATAGCTATCTCCACACTCCCATGGTATTCGGTGAAGGAATGAACCTCCGTCAAAGACCTGATACTCCGTAGCTAATACAGAATCTAGGATGGCATCATCACAGATTGTATTAGCTAGTTGTGGATTATTGGTTTTTCGGAAGACATTTAGGGCTTCAAAAAGGGCCGGAGGGAAATGACTAAGCTCATAACTCATTAACCTCCTCCAAGAATAGTTCCTCAGTTTTGAAGACTGCCAATCTTTAGAAAAGAAGTGCTGAATCAATGGTTCGATCGGGAGCAGCCTTGACGGCTGATGTTTCTCCAAAGTTTATGGCTTAATTTTATCCTTTCTACTGAACAATATTGTGAATGCATGCTGTCCAATAATTTTGTTTATGATTTTGTGTCCAACAGACTCATACTTATGCACTGAGCCACAACACCCTTGACAATGTTTCTTAATGAAGGATCTGGTGAAAAGGGTGAGAATGCTTTAAGTTTTAAACTGTTCTTCTCAAGATCAACAGTGTCCCTTTTCTTCCTTGCCTTTGCTAAATCCTTGTATTGTTCAGATGTCGTATTCTGAGAGGTTTGTAAATTCCTGCATTTCTATGTTGTACTCTGATGTAATAGAACTCAACATGGTCCAAAGGGCTCTCTGCTCGTCAGACATTCCGCTTCAATGTGTCAAACCTCCAGTGGTCATCAAAAATCTCATCAATGTCTGTTCGATTACAAATATGAACTGATACCTGCCCACAACTGATTTCTGCGACGGATAACATGAAGACCCTTTTTAAATTTTCTGAAAATATCTGGGTGTTTGATTTCAAGCTAGCCTAACTCCTGGACAAAAAAAGGTGCAGATTTCAAGTAGTTGAAATGCAGAGCTGCAGCAAATATAGGAATGCAGTCAGAGACAGCACACGTAGGTGCATCCGCCAAGAACATGTTCGATCTGCCATTATTAGTTCTCTGACAACTTTTACCATGCTTTGATAGTTTAGCCACAGCTTACTTGTGTTAAACCTAGCACTCACTTCCATTTTCTTTTTCTTCAGCTCGTTATTGATTCGATTGAGAGTGTCTGATGTTAAGACAGTTTATAATGTTAATATTCTGTTCAACAGCTTAGTATACATATTTTTTATATCTATTGTGCAATCAACTATTTTGTGTATTCAACATCACTCATCTTGACCTCAAGGGACCTAAAGAAAAATGGAAAATGCTTAAACAAAAGAAGGGTTGCTTAAGCTTAGCTGGACAGGCCTAGGAGTATATCATGCCTCATTAGACTTGTTAGTTTAGAGGTATGAAGAGATATAGCCCGGCGGCAGATATTTAGTAACATTTACTAATGGGAAATGTCTTAAGCGGTCTGGAAAACAAAAATTGACAATAAATAAGTAACTGACAGCATTTAAGGTATTTTTATTAGTTTCCTTCTGGTTCAAAACATAAACATTCACAACAAAAGCATCCTTCTAGATTGAATAGTTACTGAAATACATCAATTTCAAGATTCCCCGGCGGCCATCTGGATGCAATTTAGAAAATGACCCTTTCTAGAATTCAGTTTTTCACAGATTTCAGTATGATTTTCAGTATTGACTTTTAATATTTTAAGGGTTTTAATGGATTGTTTGCCCCTTAAAACATGTGGTTAGCCACAAAAATCACTTTTCTAGGTTGAATAACAATTGAGATATGACTAGTTTTACTTCCTGGTGACCATTTTGGACGCCATTTTGAAAATAAACCCTTTCCAAGGTTAGAATTTACTAGATTTTAGTATGTTGTTAAGCCTTCCTAGAAACACCAGAATCACTTAAAAACCTTTTGTATCAATTTATTTGGGTTAAGTGTTTCTTCTTGTATATTGACCCGTCTAATAGCAAAATATTCTAACAAACTCTTTTTACACGGTGACTTTAACAGCAACACTTTGCAACACGAATTTTGTAGAAAATAGACCTAAAAAAAAGCTTTTGTCGCGTTAGAAAAATCTTATGAGGCACTATGCACGGTTTCATGCAAGATAATTAAAGCTGTCGTTTATTTTTGTATTTTCTTGTAATTTCCTTACTTTCTTTACAACTTATTCGTTTCTTATTCAGTACACTTTTTATAGACTGGTAGGTAATAACAGTTTCTTTATGTACATTACCCAAAATGAAATCATATGTATATCAAAAGAAAAGCCTGAGGAGACTGTACAGAAAGTTAAAAACACTTGTAAACAAAAGTCCTAAAAACATAGCACAAACACATGTGCAAGTATTTAAGAAAAGGATTCTATGATTAAAAGGAATTACAAAAAGATGATGCCTATAAAAAAGAGAGAGAGAGCCCCCTTACCGACCATCGTATCTGTTCTCCAAATAACCCGGCTCCTTACCTTACTGTTTATAAGTTGCTACTATAGCTGCGTATACATATCAACTATGCTGGTTGTTGTTACTATAGTTCATTAAATACGATTTACTCTTTCATTTATTTTTATTCAGACGTCGTGATTTAAGCGCAGTGAAACAGAAAACATTCATATCAAAGTTCACCGAGACAACTTCTCAAAAACTATATTGTGTTTGATATAGGATCGTGTGCCTTACTAACCTCTAACAGTCTTAGCATAAGTTACCTCGCATACATGGAGTCGTATTTGGATTGTCCATGACTGCTTGCCTCTGTGTTGACTGATGTTCCAAACTTACTCTTTTCTTCATAAGCCACATAGGTATGAATCTTGTCTTTATACTGCAAAGTTTACAAAATTGAATAAATGTCTCGTTTTGCATTCAATTATTGTTCACTAGGACTTCTTTTCGTCAAATCGGTTGCTTTTAACTAAAGCGTATCCATTTTCTTATATGCATCGTTTTCCATCTATAATTTAGTACTCACACAACATTCTATGATGTTGGGATTAAATCTATTATGTTATTCAAAGCTTCACAAATGCACGTGGAAATAAAACTATAGGTTTAGGAATTGATGTCGACAACCATTGCAATGCAACATACATGTACAATGAATTCTCCAAATAGAACGTTGGAAACCTATACATTTGTGACGTCAGTTAATGTCAATCATTGAATTTACCCTGCTAAGCGTAGCGGAGATATTTACGAGTTATACTTACCTTCCATGCTATAAATATGCAATCTGGTCACATGACCTGATTTTAACGCACTTCTAACCGACCTTAAAAACGTAGTAACCAGCCAAGCCCTGACCTCCATATTACCTCTACTAACCCTCACTTAACATTCCACTGACTGACTGAGGCCTGAACGAGAGGGGAGGCGGGCCGGGATGCATGGAAGGTAAGTATAATTCTCGTAAATATCCCCGTTACGCTTAGCGAGGTAAATTTACTTCGAGTTATTCCTTACCTTCCATGCTATGAATATGCAATTACATTGCAACCGAGGATAGGAAGGGGCTTCAGGTCGCAGCGCACTTTTGTTAATGGCTGGTACTAAAACTCGCACTAGTCTTGTTCCACTTAAGTGACGAAATTTCTTCTCCTCTTACGGACGAAAGACCTCCGAATAGGAACTATCAAAAAGAGTAACCCACTGCTAGTTATGACAAGAAAACAGAGAGCACTCTGTTGAGAATAACCGAGGTAAAACGTCTACAGAACAAAGGTTAATCATCAGTGAAAACAAGCGAAGACAAACCGTTTGTAAACAGAATCCAACTGTAAACAACGCTTGAAACGTCATGACAAAAACTCACCAGCTTCATCAGAGGACTGGAGCGGTTGAGGAAAGCATGAAATCATCAAACCGTCTGTAAACTTAAACTAAACAGAAGCTGCCAAAACCGCGGCAGAACCGCGCTAGTAAAACATAAACGAAATGAAAGGCGCCAAACACCGGCAAAATTCCGTTAGTAAAATAACGAAAGAATAATCGCCAAAACAACAGCAAAGTTTTGTTAGAATGAATAAACGAAATTACAAGAGCCCGAACAACGGCCGAAATTTTTCGTTACTTTAAGTAAACGAATTAAACGTGCCAGTACAGCGGCCGAAATCCTTTAGTGAACGATTAAAATGTTAAGAAAATTAACGTAAGAACCCCAACAGAACGAGAGAACGTGGATAATGAAAAATGAGAATATTCACCTCAAGAAAAGGGTGGTCCTCCTCTAGAAAGAACCGCCCTTGCAACTCCGTCTTCATAGTACGGTATGTCCTTAAGATATGCGGAGACTAGCGTGGCTGGTGTTTTCCATACCGCAGCACGAATCTCGTTAAAGAGAACGCCACCAAAAAGCGCAATTGATGGAGCTATGCTTCGTACCTGATGTGCCTTAACCGAACGTTCCGTGAATAACGCGGATTTATTGTACGTGATCGCCTGAACAATCCAACGTGAAATCGTATCACGCGAGACAGCGCGATGCCGCTTTTGTAAGGACACGAATAAGGCGGTGACGTCGTTCTGAAAAGATTGCGTACGTTTGATATAGTGTTTGAGACATCGAACGGGACACCAGACCTTTTCCTCTGTCGTGTCAGAAAACGTAGCGAGTGACGGAAGGAAAATAGGTTCCGGTAAAAACTCTAACGTCTGATTCTCGGCTAAGAAGGCCGGGTCGGGCACGAGTCGAACGACTCCCGATTTAAAGCGAATATGGCCCTCTTTGAGTGAAAGCGCGTGAATGGCGCCTCTTCATCTAGCCAAGGCCGCGGAGAGTAAAAATACCGTTTTGACTGTCAGTTCCTTGAGAGGACATTCTGGCAAAGGCTCAAACGGAGCCCGTGCTAATGTCTCGAGAACCACCTGCATATCAGCTGCATATCCCAAGGGGGAGCGAGGTTCCGAACTGAAGGTCTTTGTGAGAAAATTCCCTTAATCAATCTTTCCAGAGGTTGCCCGTCGGTGACGATCGAGCCATCTAGAAAACCTTGATGGATAGCTGTTATGGCTGTCCTGAACCCTTTGACTGTATTGATAGATTTATTCAGGTTAAACTGGAGCAACAAAAAATCCGCTACTTCATTAAGAGAATGCGGAGAAACCGATCTATCCCGGCACCAGTCTCGGAATATTCCGAGTCTGGAAGCATACATCCCCAAAGTGGAAGATCTCCAACCTCGGGCTGCCATTTAGGCAGCTGCCTCCGAAAGACCCTGCGACACAAGGGATTCGTGGATAGAGGTCACACAATCAAATGGAGCGCTCTTAAATTGTGGTGCAGTTTGCCGGAGCCCGGGATTAAGACCAACTCGTCCGTGACCAAAAGATCGTACGGGAAACCTGCGACAAGATTGAGCAGCTTAGGGAACCACATTTGACTGGGCCAATTGGGAGCTACCAGAAGAGACATGGAACACTGATCGTACATCACCTTGCCCAGTACTTTCAGTACAAGAGCCCACGAAGTGGGTCTACCTGATCGTGAACGCATCGACTTTCCAGACTCTCGAGTCGGGTGTCGGAGCGCAACAAAATTGGTAGCTTGTGGTTGTCTACGGACGCGAACAGATCTACGTTCGGGAGACAAAAGGTCAACCAGATCGCCTCGGCCACCCGCGGGAGGAGGGCTAATTCTGTGGGGGCTCCTTGGAGGCGGAATAAGAGATCCGCGATCGTGTTCTCCTTGCTTGGCAGGTGGACCGCTTGGAGTGTGACCTTCTTTGTCATGCACCAAGACAGAAGGGACTTGGCTAGGATCCAAAGACTCCTGGATCTTGTGCCTCCCTGTTTGCTGATAAACGCCACTACCGTGGTGTTGTCGGTACGTATAAAAACAGTCTTGTTCCGTACCCGTGCTGATCGCACCAAGTGTCCGTCCACAATCCCGCGACCTGGAACCACACTATATGCGTTTCCCACCCCGTCAAAGACGCATCGGTCACCACTAACATTGAAGATCTGACGGGTGGAAAAATTGCTCCATGTGACAGGTGAAAGGGACGTACCACCACTAAATGTGGGGGACCACCGCCTGCGTATGGGGGACGAGGACATTGTAGGTCTCCGCTGGATGGTATGAAATGACTCAGTAGATAAAATGAGATGTAAAACCTGCACATGGGGACTACATCTACTAGGTACCTCAAGAATACCAGCCAAGCTCTCGCCGGCGATGCCGGTAACGAGAGAAGGACGTCGGCTCCTGCCCTCACGGCTAGGATCCGCTCCTCCGTCGGTCGTATACGACCTTGAGTAAAATCCAGGACTGCCCTCAGAAAAGTGAGAGTCTGAGACGGAACTAGATTGGACTTGGCGAGGTTTATCACCCGCCCTAAGTCCTGTGCCACTCTTACTTATGACCACGTTCGTGTGTCTCGCAACGGTGACTGCGTCTACTGTGACGATCAAGCAGTCGTCTAGGTACATAACGATTCTGATGCCTAGCTTTCGTAGGAAGGCCGCTAGAATCTCGTTATCTGTGTGAAGATCCTGGGGGCAGTCGATAGCCCAAAGGGTAACGCTCTGAACGTGTACGTAACTCCCTCGAATTGGAACGACAGAAAACGCCTGTGTTTTCCAAGCATCAGCACATGGAGATATGCGTCCGCGAGGTCGACGGAGGTGGCCCACAGGCCCCTCGTCAACTGAGGGAGGATGGAGTGAAGAGTCTCCATCTTGAACTTCAACAGACGAATTAACCTGTTGAGTGGTCTCAGATTGATTATCGGGCGCTGTTAGGGAATCATCCCTCCGCTGGACCGCAGGCTTAAACAAATCTTTAGTCCTGGTCACGGAGCTGGACACCGCTGCGGTGCCGCTTGCTGGCTGGCGGAGGAGTTGCCATACTCTGTCCGGGATCAAGAAGGTGTTTATGAGCGCCTGATAGGCAGCTGGTTGGACACGCGTGGCCTTATCAACTTCTTTGTTGTAGGCTGTCCAGTCCCTGTCCGGGGTCCTAGCCCAATGTCTAACCCTGGACACCAGGGAAGCATCATTGGGAAATTTTCTAGCTGTCGGCTTAGCATCCCTCGGAACTGAGCTGAGCAGACTACGCTGAGACTGTAGGCCAGCCTCCACGAGAGGTGCTTCTGTAACATCCACCTTGATTTCCCGTTGTAAGAAGTCCATAAGCTGGGCAACCCGCTTTCATTGTAAAAGGGGGTCCACTGTGGGAGGTGGCGGGAAAAGGACCTCGTCCGGTAGGATACTGGGGTCTTATCCAGTGCGATCTGCATCGTTGTTGCGGCATGTGAACGGCTTGAACCGGAGCGGCAGGAGGAATTCCCCGTTCTGGGGGTTATCCCGTGCCGTGTCCGAATCCAAAACGTCAAAAAAATCGATGCCAAGCCGCGGCAGTGACAGCTGCCAGGGGGCGAGGAGTAGGAGGCGGTAGCCTCTGCTCCAGCGTCTGGGACACCAAAGTCTGAAGTGTTTTCTTGAGTGTGTCCTGAAAGATGGGATCCTTGAGGGGGTTACCCCTGCGTCGCTTCCTATGCTTCCGCCTGAGTTCAGGAGAGGATGAGGAACAGGAGGAGGAAGTCTGGTAACGTCGACTCTGTCTCACCTAGTATGCACTGTCCCGATCCCTGTCTCTTCTCCGGGACTTGCTTCGTTCAGGAGACCACACCAGGGGGACGGGAGGGTAGGGCTCAACCACAGCGTCTGGCACCACTGAGGTACGTGTTTACGTACGCCTACTCAATTGTGGGGGCCCGTTGTCGGGTGCCCTGCTGAGAGTGGGCGGCGGCCCCGCCTCCCGGACGAGAGGGGCTGCACTTTAAGCTTAGGTGGCTGCGGCGGCGGCGGAGGAGGACGAAGACGGCCTATCTGACCGCCGCTTCTCCACTCTCCCGGCCGCTCTTTGAAAGTGCCGGTCGCGGTGGAGTCTGTGCTCCGACCACGCCGCTTGATCCCAATCGCTGCATAGAGTACAAGGGTTGGACTCGCAGCATAATGTACACGCGTAACACGTGAGATGGATGTCACCGGAGCGTACTATAAATAAGCGTTTGCATGCTTTGCATCGCGGGACATCTTGGGTGCGTAATGCACCGACATTTAGAGACCTGTCCTCCGTGTCTACGATACGGTGAAAATAATTGCGGAATTGTAACATTCAACGCGGACAATCTTATTAATGGGGTTCACACGGTCGTGCAATTGCGTAGCTAATGGCTACGGGACAAAGAAGAGAATAATTCTCGTAGTGCTATACTTCTTGCGAAGATTGTCACGTGACCACGTAGCTAGTGGGTGTATTTCCGGGTTAATCATACGGTGTACGTTATCCCGTTACAAAATTATGGACCCGCACGTATCTGATCACCGGACATGTGGGCCACGGAGCTGTATGGAACCGTCCGGCCGTCTAACAGACCCAAAAGCACGGGCCGTGGAGCCGTCCAATGAATCCGTTAACACTGGCCGTGGAGCCGTCCAATGGACCAGCGGAGCCGTAAACACGGACTGTGGAGCCATATGGAACCGTCCAATGGACCCGTACGGAGCCGTGAACACGGGCCGTGGAGCCGTATGTATCCGATCACCGGAGCCGTACGGACCAGAAAGGACCCGTGAAATCACTTGTGACTCACGTATAACCTCTTTGGGCGACGCCTTTACGTAGCCCTACCGGTCCCTATTGCGGAACCGTGGACCACAGCGGTATACAAAGGGTTTACTTCACTAAAAATAGGCGCCGCTACCAACTCAGTAATCTTATCGAGAAGGAGGCGCTTCTTTATAGTGGTTTATATTCTAAGTGACGTCTTCTTTGGGACGCCACTTTGTTTATCAATATATAAACTCAGGTAACTTACGTCTGATAGACCGCAAGAGATTGAACTACACTCAGTAATCTATCGAGTCAGAGGCCTCCAGGGGGTTAATCAGAAAAAAGTTAACACAGTAAACTACAAATACAGGCCTCCCGAACTTAGTAAACTTATCGAGAAGGTGGCCGTAAGCGTAAATAGAAACTCTGAGACTAATTGATTTATATTTTCGGAAAAAGAAAGATATATATATATATATATATATATATATATATATATATATATATATATATATATATATATATATATATATATATATATATATATATATATATATATATATATATATATATATATATATATATATATATATATATATATATATATATATATATATATATATATATATATATATATATATATATATATATATATATATATATATATATATATATATATATATATATATATATATGCATACATATACAAATACATCAAGACTCCCCTACGGTGAATGTACCTATGATCCTACGATCACGCTTGTAGAGAGACAAGGCATAGCAACTTAGTACATCAAAACAAATTAACAGAAACAATTCTAACAGAAAAATCTGTATCTGAATTTTTTTAGAACCCGAGAAAAAGCATTAAACCTAAAAACTTTATTAGCGTAGGGGTAGCGTGGAAAACACAAACCACTGAGTAAGTTGGCGTCTGTGGAGATAAAAAGAAAAGTTCAGATCTACTGTAAATAGGACGTCGGAGAGACCCAATCTTGGTCTCTCCAACGCCCCAAAATTCAAGCTTGAAAATTTAAAACTTTGTCTTAATTTTTTGCGAGAAAAACGAAAACACGATATACACTGGTAACGTTAATAGTAAAATAGGCTCTCTTGTAACAGCTGTAGCTCCTTGGAGCTGTAAGAAGCCGACTCCTCTGTGGTGACGTCGACCCAATGCGCATGCGCCAACATCGATTGAAGAAATTGGCCTAATGCATACGAGAACCTGTAATGAAGATATCCTAACATGCTAGTACAATGCATAGTATAAGGCTAGGCTCTTCTCGTGGAAGAGCGGGGTCGAGGGTGAAAAAAACCTAAACCCAGGGATAAGAGGTCCACTAAACAGGCACACTTGGTGCTCTAGGGCTTAAAAACATTCGCCACGAGAGTGGGACACTCTCGAATTAGCCACCCGCTTTGTGCGGATGGAAACAAAAACACTCTATCCTAAGTGTAGGCTCCCAGGAAAGTCCTGGGAGTCGGACCAAAGAAAACCCGGGCCCATGGCTACCTCGTCTTACCAAAGAAGACTTGAAAAGGCGAACTGGATAAGATAGAGCAGCGGAAAAACCTTCCTGGTAGAAGCTGCAAAAGAGAAAAGTGTTAGAAAGAGGTTAAATTATTAAAAGAAAAAATGACCAGTTCCAGCGATTTCGTTGCAAACAACGCGCTGAAAAAAGTGAGGGTTTGTAGAGGTAATATGGAGGTCAGGGCTTGGCTGCTTACCACGTTTCTAAGATCGGTTAGAAGTGCGTTAGAATCAGGCTGCATATTTATAGCATGGAGGGTAAGGTATAACTAGAAGTAAATAGAACTGTACGAGATTTGACATTAGGATTTCATTGCTCCTCAATGTCGCAAACAACGCAGCTATTTACTAGGTTTGAATTGTTACATTTATTGTGAACAAAATTAATTCACGTAGGCCCCTTCATTCGGAAGTGCAGTTCTATATGGTAGAAAGCTTTACTCATAAGTTGTATTTCCAGCCCAAACACTACCTGTACTTCTCGGGAAAGACAATATTTCTAATCCAAAAACTGTATATTAATATTAGTTCCACTGTGGATTGAACCTGCGGTACACAGACGGTGATAACCTCGCAGTCGAGCTCCCTGTGAACGGCTATGCACTTAAATCCACTTGGCGTCAAAAAAACAGTTTTCATATTGATAAAGCTTGGTATCTTATCTTGCTATCGCAAACGCTTCTATTAAATCATTATCAATACTGTAAATGTGAAATTGTAGTTCTCACCTCTCTTTTTGGCGATTCATCTAAATAATGCAATCTGTAAATAAAAGATTTGATCAGTTTGATTTACGATACCTTTGTTGACAAAAAGTGCAAAGTTTGTGATCAATGGGCCCAAATTTTGAACGGCATTAAAAACGTCTTGGTTCTTGTTAATTATCACATTATTCTTTAAAAAAAAATGTCAAAAGTCGATATTCCACCAGACGCATGTGCACATTCACGCATTTGCATTTATAAATACAGGACCGTTTAGTCTGCGACCCAATAAATAACGAGGAGCCAGGCTTATGATATTTGTTGCAATGCATTACTAGTTAGCTCGTCATATTAGAAAATGCCAAAAATAATGTAGCATATTTCAAGCAGTCACAATGCACGGAATAATAAGCTCAATTCAGTGTAAACAGACATTACCGATTTAAAAAAAAGTGTACACATCCTTTTTCCTACAAGTTTTTAATTAGAAATACATTCAGCAGCAGTATATCGTCTGTTGCACTTATACCGTCCATCTGGCCGCTGGGAGAAGTGGATCAATGGTTGGATGGCGCTCATCGTCCATCGGATGGCGCTCATCGTCCATTTGATGAGAATGTTAAATGGCGGTCCCGACGGTAGGAGAGTCACCCCTGCCTGGCTCTCTGAACACTGTTCGAAAAGAGAAGCGTCAAAACGCGTTGTTCATTTCACTTCCTTTTCCGGTCTAGTAAGGTTCAGGGCGCTGATCTGAGTTGCTGCCAAGAGGATTTGACTGGAGCACAACATGTACAGCGCTACTGACAACTATGAGGTGAGTTATAATTAGCGCCTTATAAATGCTAGGAATTATTATTCCATATGTTTAGAGACTTGTAAGAAAGGATCTATCAATAATACATTTTTGATTGTATAACCATGATGTTAATCTAGATAATACTATTTCAATCTAAAATAGATGCAAATGCATTGTCAACATACTAATATTGATTGGTCAATTTAATAGAATGGTTTGTCCATGACATTTATATATGATGGAAAGTCGATAGTGATATTAAAAAAAGGTAAAATGCACCCGCATTTCTTGAAAATGTTCTTATAATTTACTCGCTTATCTATTTCTAGTCAGACGTCGTGATTTAAGATAACGTTAAACTTTCCTTTCAAAATTCACCGAGACAAGTTCTCAAAAACTATATTGTGTTCGATATAGGATCGTGTGCCTTCACTAACCTCTAACAGTCTTAGCATAAGTTACCTCGCATACATGGAGTCGTATTTGGATTTTCCATGACTGCTTGCCTCTGTGTTGAATGATGTTCCAAACTTGCTCTTTTCTTCATAAGCCATACAGGGATCAATCTTGTCTTCATACTGCAAAGTTTACAAAATTGAATAAATGTCTCGTTTTGCATTCAATTATTGTTCACTAGGACTTCTTTTCGTCAAATCGGTAGCTTCTAACTAAAGCGTATCCATTTTCTTATATGCATCATTTTCCATCTATAATTTAGTACTCACACAACATTCTACGATGTTGGGATTAAATCTATTATGTTATTCAAAGTTTCAGAAATGCACATGGAAATAAAACTATAGGTTTAGGAATTGATGTCGACAGCCATTGCAAATGCAACATACATGCACAATGATTTTTCAAAATAAAACTGTGGAAACCTATAATTGATGGCGTTAGTTAATCCAATTATTTTGCTGGAATATAACTGTATAAGTTTAAAATTAGGAATTCATTGCTGCTCAATGTCGCAAATAATGCAGTTTTATTTTTAAACTAGGGCTGGTTTGTTACATTTATTGTGATTTTTTTTATTTCACGTAGGTTCCTTCATACCAAGTACAGTACAGGGCTATATCTGTATATACAAAACTTGATTTATAAATTGTAATTCCAGCCCGAGTACTCTTGGGGAAGACGATATTTTCAGTCCAATAATTGTATACTGTATATAAAAATTTACTCCCAATGTGGAGGAAAACGATACACATACGGTTATATCCTCGCTGTTGAACTGTCATTGTAGGACTATGTACTCGAATCCACTTTGCGCCAAAAACAGTTTTTGCGCTGATTATTGATTATTCATAGAGCTTGGTATCTTATCTTACCCTCGCATACACTTGTGTTATATTATCTCCAACATGTAAATGTGGATTCGCAGTTCTCACTCCTCTTTTCAGTGGTTCATCTATTAAATGCGATCTGTAAAAGGAAGATTTGATCAGTTAGATGTACTATACCTTGTTGACAACAAATTTTCTTTTCGAGGTACCACCAGACACATATTTGTATTTGCTCATGTGCATTTGTCAATACAGGACCGTTTTGTCTGCGACCCGATTGACTACGAGGAGCCCCATTTATGATATTTGTTGCAATACATCACTTGTTAAACTCGCAATGTAAAGAATGATGCAGCATATTTCAAGCAGTTACATGTACGGAAGAATAAGTACAATCCAGTATACACAGACGTTACCAAAATTTCTGTATATCCTTTCCCTACAAGTTTACAATTACAAATATTAAAACATATGACTTGTATGAAGGAATTTATCAATAATGCCTTTTCAGTTGTATAACCATGGTGATTAACTAGATATTACTTTTTCAATCCAATATAAATGCAATTGCATTGTCAACATACTGATATTGATTGGTCAATTTAATAATTGAAAGTCGATAGTGATGTGGAAAAGAAATCAAATGCGCCCGCTAAGAGCTCTATTTATTTAAAGATTAACAACCATCAGGCTATTACCTCCAGTCCTCTCGAAAATGTCCTGATTTCACATAGGTGGTTACTTGTTTATCTTCTTCAATTGTCATTTTGAACGTTATTCTTTTTCTTCTTGCCCTCTGTAGAAAACACGGAATAGAGATTAGAAAAGATAAGGTGCACAAATTTCAACCTCTGAATGAGATGAGGCTACAGGTTTGTCATTTACGAATGTTTGTTCAATAATGTTAGAGCCATTATCAATTTTATGATTGATAACAGTTAAGGTAGTTTCTCTGAATATTGCCCCACATCGAGCGAATATTGAAGATTGTTTCAATATAAAGGCAAATTATCGTTTCTCTGGAATTGCCCGTAAGCAATTACTTCAGGATGAAGAACCAAACATGTTTATAGATGTGTATATTTTTTACTCTAAATTTACAATTCTTTATTTCTTTTTGAAGATATGAACTCTACAAGTGTAAACGTATATGATTTTCTCATTACTATCTTGCTCTATCTGAAACAAAGCTTAAAAATCAAACATTCCTTATCAGCTAATTTATTGACCGCAGGATGATGTGCATTACAATGTTAACTAGAACGGTAAATACCACCATGGTTCGCATGCCCATGCAACTTGACACCTATATCATATGACCCGTCTAATTGTAACTAGACATATGTGATGTTGTAGCTCAACCTATAGCAATGCAAAGGGAATTGTAAGTTTTTATTCATTTTAAAATTTGGGCATAACCAATAATTATAGTTTAAACTTTAATTTGTTGAAATGTTTTGAATTCCAATCACGTTAAAAGTTCATTAGCTTTTTATTTTAACTTACTGTTTAATTAGCTTGGAGAGCAATATTTATAATTTTGTTGATTGGTTACTTGTTTGCCAGATATGTTGGGTGTTGCAAGTTTGTGTAGTAATAATCTCCCTAGCGGAGTTTCTAAAGCCTTGCAGATCTATATAGCTGAATTTGTGGGCAGCAATTTGTTGTTTGTTTGTGTTTAACGGTAAAAGTGCAATGAAAGTAGGTTAAAAACGAGGAAAATAAACAAGAATGGTGAACAGTTTAAAGTGGTAGAATTTATTGGGAACTGGGAAAGTGCAAATTTAGTTGAGGGGTCATCTAATGGCCCTCAAACAGGTGATTGTGCAAATTGGTCTTGCAGTGAGGCTAGGAAAATTGGTCTTGCAGTGAGGCTAGAAAAATTGGTCTTGCAGTGAGGCTAGAAAAATTGGTCTTGCAGTGAGGCTAGGAAAATTAGTCTTGCAGTGAGGCTAGGAAAATTGGTCTTGCAGTGAGGCTAGGGAAATTGGTCTTGCAGTGAGGCTAGGGAAATTGGTCTTGCAGTGAGGCTAGGAAATTGGTCTTGCAGTGAGGCTATGCTGAGAAGTGGAAACTATTGATGTGTCACTTTGGAATTTTATAATTTGGGTGGAGGGGTCCTTTTTGAACAAGTCAGAGAGTTTCATCAGTAATAAGATTCCTTCTGTAATGTTCAAGCAGAGGGCATGTTTGTTAAATGTGGCAGATTACGAGAAGGGCAGTGTAGTTGGGATTGAAGATTGAGGGGTTGGTTTTAGGAGTAGGAATGGGTAAGTTAAGTATGGCGTATCTTCAAGCGTGTGATAGTGGCCTCATCTTTCTGTTTGAGGCCCTGGAGATTACTAGTGTGGCCAACTTTTGGGTTAATTGAAGTAAAGTTTGTTTGTTGTTTGGTCCAATGGTCTTGCCAGGTTTTCTTGATGCGTTTCTTTCTATTTTCTCTCAAGTCTCTGTGGGGTAGGATGAAAGGTGTTGGATGTAGATCTAGAGTGTTTTGTTGCTGCAGTATCGGCGTTCTAATTGCCTTATATAATGATGTGGCTTGGTATCCAGCAAAGATGGTGCTTTAATTTTACTTTGGGTATGTGTTTAACTTGATTAGAATCGTATGAATGGCTGAATTATCCTAGTTTTGGTTGTGTAGAGCTTTCAAGACCGATTTGAGTCTGCGAAGATGGCAATCTGATTATGAAAGGTAATAAGGTATAAACAATAATAGTACAGGGCGATGAGGATAGTTTTTTCTTAAAGGTCATGATGAGGCTCTTTTAGGGAGTCTGCTTGAGAGCGTATCATTGTAGTTTACTGCAGTGGCCAGGTTTGCTAAGAGGTTTCATGGGGCTCGTGGTAAAATGCCAAATCGGGGCACTTGGAGAAAAATACTTTTTTGTCATTGATGCGTTTTTAAATTGGGGTCCTGGTACAAGTTGCCCCTTATCTAAATATGAATACATAAATATGAATATTAATAATTAACAAAACATGAAATAAAACAATTGATTTTCATATACGTTTTAATAAAAGTCCGGTTCTCAAAACATATTTACATGTTTAAAGATCATATGGTATTTACAATGAAGTGAGATTTTGTTTACATCTTATATATATTTTTATATATCGATATATATTTATATATATATATATATATATATATATATATATATATATATATATATATATATATATATATATATATATATATATATATATATATATATATATATATATATATATATATATATATATACATATGTAGATATATATATATATATATATATATATATATATATATTTATATCTATATACATATATATATATATATATATATATATATATATATATATATATATATATATATATATATATATATATATATATATATATATATATATATATATATATATATATATATTGACGGAGTGAAAATTACTAATTAGACATTAGTGATACTGTAGCAAATCCATTGGATTAATCAATTTGAATTACCATTTTTATTGGCTTTTCGTTGGGAAATTAAAGCCATAAAGATTACGAAAAAGTTTTGGTTGAGCCAATACTTCAGGAGCAAAGTGTTAAAACCCCAATGGAAATTCATTTTACAGGTGAATTGACAGGATTCAAATGTTTCTGTTAAACCCATGCCAAAATTGAGTATCAAATTCTGAGTTTAACAGTCCTTGAATTTTGATAATTGCAGGTGTAGTTTTCAAGTTATGTCTAATCATAGTTTGGCATCTTTTTAATATATTGCAAAAGTGTGATGTATTGTATTAAAGAGAAAGTTGTTGAAAATGCTTGTTTTTCTTTTATCCCAGAAATACAGACCTTGAAAATACTCAAAAATACCTTTTCATGTTTCATATTTGATGGACGTATAGCATAGATAAAATCATGTTTGTCAGAATTATCTTGTCTTTTTCAAAGGAAATGGCAGAAGTCTAAAAAACAATGGGTTAAGTTAATTGGCACTCTTTCTACATAACATCAGTTAGTGTTGTTGCAATTAGTGATTAATCACTAACCGCTCGCAAATCTTTCAAAAATGTTTAGTAAAACTTTGAAGCAATTAAGCGAGAAAATTCTACATGGGTGGCCTAGTATAAAGTGGCAATTTCTTGCAATACTGAAAAACATCGTAAAGACTTAAACTAGAACGGTAAATACCGTCATGCTTCACATATGTCCATGCAAATTGACTCCAGGACTCTTCCAAATCAACTTTGCTTCTTTGAATGGTCCTAACACATTCAAGATTTCAAGTTGTTAATGAAAAAATAATCCTGGCACTTTGGTGATATTTATGACAGCATCCAATGGGGCCGCCAAAAATGGTAATGTTTTTTTATAAAAGTCATATGATGGTCATAAATACTAATTGCTGTTGAAAAGAAACTTCACAATATTATTCTAGAAGTTGTTGGGAAGACTTTCAAAGTCATTCATACACACATATTCACACACCTACACTCATTCACACACACACACACACACATTCATTCACATACATGGTTAGCGGATTCAATTGGCTGAGGTGCTTAATTTACAGATTTTTTTTAATACTTTTCCTTTTTCTAATTTATAGTTACAAGCACCAGAGTTTTCTCAAAGAATTCTTCCACAGTGTTCCCCATCTCCTGAAAACATCCTTAGTAACTTGGTATTGCTTGTCCTCTGCTGTTATGAGCAAGATGTTGAAGCTGCTCTAGAAGCTGTTGGAATACCTTCAATTTCATTTATTCACACATATTCACACACCCACACCCACCACACACACACACATACATTCATTCACATATATGGTTAGCGGATTGGATTGGTTTTGGTGCTTAATTTACAGATATATTTTGTATTACTTTTCCTTAATCTAATTTTATCGTTACAAGCACCGGAGTTTCCTCAATGAACTCTTCCGCAGTGTTCCCCATCTCCTGAAACATCCTTTGGGAACTTCGTATTGCTTATCCTCTGCTGTTATGAGCAAAATGGTTTCTCTTAAAAAAAATAAAGAATGAAATTTGTTAATATATTTTCTTTTTTTGTGTTTTTAAATTCAAATATGTTCATGATTAACTTTGAGTTGCTATAGGTCATATTTTGTCAAATTGAATGCAAAAGCGAATTCAAATTTTGTAAGTGTTTTATCTTGAAGTGGAAGAATTGATTGCTTTGTAATTTAATATGTCTTTTTCGTGTATGAAATGGATCAGCATTTTTATGTGCAACACTCGTTCAGCAGTGAAAAATAGAGGGTTCCCATTCATTACAGCTGAATGCCAAATGCAAGTGAAATTCACTATCAATTTTCTTCTTGAAAGGAACAGCATCTTCACATATCCTGAAATAGTTCTGATGTTGAATTTTCAGTTTATCATTGAATATATGTATTATCTGAAAATTTCAAGAATGTTCTTAATTTTGCCATGTTGAAGTATGAAAATTCTTTTTTTTTCTTTTTTTTTTTCATCTTCAATAATCAACCGAAGGCCTTTTCTGTTTTTGATATTCATGATTTGAAATTTTTATTTTGAGCAAGATGTGCTTGAAATAATTCTCACGAATATAATAATTATATTATTTGTAAACATTTGAATATCTACATTTCGGAAAGTTATGAAGAATATGTAGTGTCAGTATGGCAATCATGAAAAGAATGTGAAATTGCATTTAAAATTGACAACACTTAGATTTATGATACGGGTTGTCTGTGGATGCTGAATTGAAATTAAATTGCTTTCGGAAAAATAATTAATTTATTTAATAGATTCTCCCTGTCATATTATCTATTTTTCCATTATTAGTTTGACCTCAGCGCATTGCATTCATTTGAAATTGTATTGATTGATCATCACAATATTGAAGGTCATTCACCTGATTGGCATATGACTTTGATTAGTTCTGTAACCCAAATGAACTTACAATCTCTGATTTCATCAGCCAATCACATCCATTTAACTTGCGTTTAATTACAACTTTAACATTTTCTTGCAAGAAGACCATCAGTAATAAATGAAATTATTTTCAATTTTTGGAATTCAATGTTGTAATTGAAAATGTTATTTTTTTTTGCCATGTTCGAGTATCTTTATTTATTGATTGATACATAAACTTATTTAACACTTGTTTAGTTTGATATTTCTATAATTTTTTCAAATTGGCTTTCATTTAAGAAATAATCTTTTAAATTAGAAAAAGCTATTCTTCAAAATAAGTCTTTTACAAAATCTTTTGTAAAATTTGATCTCTGTATTATTTTTTGAAAGTTTTTGTTTCAATTCAAGGAATTAGTTTGATGAACTCTGGTTCTAAATTTTATGGAATGATTATCATTTCTCTTTATTATAGTGAAATTTATTATTTCTTTATTCTTTTTGTCCACCAGATTTTATGAATTAATTCATTTGGAAAACATTTGATTATATCTTATAGTTCAATCTTTTATAATTTCATTGAAAATTGTTTTACCATAATGTATGTCAGTTCAGTTGATCGGAATTCCTTTTTGTCATTATACTCTGTAACCTCCTGATTTTCGAGAATGATCTCGTCTCCTTGGTCGTTTATCGATAGAATGTCTGATTGATCGTTTCAAAGTTTAACCTTTATCTTCTTGCTTGTGTGCCCATCAATAACATCTACATCTGCTCTTTTCAAGTTTTTGTGGGGAAAATCTGAAAGAAATGAATAAATGATTGTTCTATAAAATTAGTATAATTAATATAATTTCCTTTATGTAAATATGGTTGGCTATATTGAAGAAATAATTCTGGAATCCGTTGATTCCATATTTTGTAAAATATAATGCCAGATTAAAGAACAGTAGCTTACTCTTCTTCTGAAGAAACTAAAAAATTATGGCAGTCATAAAGTTATATTAAGATTTTCAAAGTCAGATTTGAAGTCATTTGGGCATATTATAAACATATTTTGCTAAGTTTGGTTGTTTTAGATTGTTTGGAAATCAAATCAAATTTTGATTTTAATACTTACACTGAAAATTGTTCCTTTCAGGCTCAATCTTTGTTTCTTTGGGGATTATTGCGCTTCTGGGATGTTACATATTGGTGCATGATAGAACTTATCCAGGATTGCCCCATCATCAATCCGGAAAGTTTTCCCTGTCTTAAAAATCTAGGCAATAAAAATGGAAAGATAATTAAATAAACATTGACTTAAGTAAATATTTTTAATAATGCATCTGAAATATTATCTAAATACGTCACTTGCATGACCCAATATTAAAACAAAATTCCAAAATTTAAGTTGAATTATAGCATAATCCTCCTTCAAATTAATTGTTCTTTGAGTTTTTAATCTTAATTATTAATCTTAATTAATATACAAATATATTTAGGCCATATGATTTTAATATCATGGGAAACGTAATCACACATGTTTTCCTTTTTCTAATGTTGCTGCTATCTTAAACCTGAATTGATGTTTCTGTCTTTTATAGTTAATCTGAAAGACTTTGTTCAGAAGGAAGGCAAATATATCTTATATAAAAAGGGAAGTTAAAGAGGCAAAATTATGATTAAATTTCATCAAGGGCTTATTCTTTTAAGGAACTTTTGAAGTTTTATGTTCTGTCAACTCCTGATATCAGTGTACCTTTTGATATCAGTGCACCTTTTGATATCAGTGTACCTTTTGATATCAGTGTACCTTTTAATATCAGTGTACCTTTTGATATCAGTGTACCTTTTGATATCAGTGCACCTTTTGATATCAGTGTACCTTTTGATATCAGTGTACCTTTTGATATCAGTGCACCTTTTAATATCAGTGCACCTTTTGATATCAGTGCACCTTTTGATATCAGTGCACCTTTTGATATCAGTGCACCTTTTGATATCAGTGTACCTTTTGATATCAGTGTACCTTTTGAACTCACAGCCTGATATCTTAAAAGTCTGCTGTATATTTCATTGTATTTTCACATATTTTTCATTGCTTTAATTTATTAGATAGATAAGTTCCAAAAGATCTTAAATAGCATGTAGTAAATATGCTTTGATTTTCCCTTTAAAAAAATTTGAAAAGCATGTATTTCTCAAATTAATTAAATCATACTTGTTTTTAATTACATAAAATCTGCATGAGAGTGTAAATGAGGGTTATAAATTTCCATTACAGATTATGCCACACTAGTCATTGATGCCCAAATGAGCAAAAACAATAAGTTTTAATGTCTTTTAATGGAATAATCTATTGATGTGAAATGTTCACTAATTTGCTGTGTGTAACTTAATTCATTTTCTTTTTAAGGATGTTTTTATTTGTACCTTGAGTTTATCCTTTAACAATGAACCTGAAGTTTAAAGTCTTCTTTTATCTAACAAGATTTCATGGTTTTGTTTTTATGCCTTGTGACATCCTGTAGTTCTTGATGTCAATCTTTTGGATAATTGACCCTATTCAAATATTTTCTTTCATCAAGGCATTGCTTCCAACTTTTCATTTAAACAGGATGTGGTCTTTATTGCTGATCATATAGCAGATCAAATTATCAAGTTGTTGTGTTGAATTGATTGTTTTATTTTGTGAAATGAATACAGGTGGGAAATAAATACAGGTGGGAAATGAATACAGGTGGGAAATGAATACAGGTGGGAAATAATTACAGGTGGAAAATGAATACAGGTGGGAAATGAATACAGGTGGGAAATGAATACAGGTGGGAAATAAATACAGGTGAAAAATGAATACAGGTGGGAAATGAATACAGGTGGGAAATGAATACAGGTGAGAAATGAATACAGATGGGAAATAAATACAGGTGGAAAATGAATACAGGTGGGAAATTTTATTGGAACATTTGTCTCACTGGCTAAAATAATAACTTCTTTGTGTGCATTGAAATTGAAAGATTCTATTTTCAGTTATTCAAAATTTGTTGTTATCAAAATAATCATTACACCCATTAATTGGAGTTAATTGAGCATAATTGCAGGTGAGTTTTGCTGATTTAAGTGAAATCGAATACACTGGAAATTTTCAGTCACTTTCTTAAATGATTCTTTTTTTTCTTTCAAGGAGGTAAATAATGGGTGAAGCTGGTAATCAATACATAAAGCAGAGTAAATTTGATAGCTTTAATTCCTTTGAACTTTTTGTCATTCACTTGTAAATTCACAGATTTGTTGTTTCAAACTTAACACAATTGGGACTAAGATTGACACTTGAACAAGTTTCTCTTATATTGTAAGTGGATATATTATGAAATGCGATCATTTATAGGGATTGTGGGGGTTGCTTCAGAATAACAATTTAGGATTGAATTTGATAAACAATATGGTTAAGTTTGTTTAAGTATAATATGAATACGGATAGGCAGACAGAACATTCAATAAAACTGATTTAAAATCAATAACATATAGCAGACAAAGAGGAGACAAAGCTTGACAAATATGAACATTCAGCTTTTTAAAGATTTTGTGTGAAATCTTTGCAACGTAAAATTTAGACAATTTCAAATTTAGACAATTTCAATTCTTGAAAATGTATCAAAATCATAATTTTTTAAGCAACTGCTGCATGCATTCCTGTTAAAATATTGGAATTAACTTAGTTGAAAAGGATCAAACGTGCCCCCTACACCTATTTCAAAGTTTAAAACACAACTTCAATCCTCATCTAAAAATAACTGGTTTAACATTTTTAAGATCTGAAATTAATGCAAGAAATTCAAGAAATAAAAATATTATAATTCCTATGCATTCATCGTATATTTTTGTTAAAAAAGAAATTCTTAGAGTTCATTCATTACTTGAATTCCATTCACGATTTTGTTTTTATTGTTGAATTTCAAATACTTGATAATTTTTGAATTTTTGTATTATTTTGAATGTGATATGTCCTTGTTTTTGATCTAAATCATCAATATTTAAAGAAAAAGAACAATTTTTCTGACAAATTTCAATTTCCAAGTAATCTCTTCCTGAAAGTTTGGTAATGAACTTCAATCAATTTTGATTCTGGGGATGTGAATGAAATGTTATCCAATTTCCAGAAAGACTTTTAAAAAGATTCTGAACTAGGAATTGTTTCATGTTGGCAAATTAATTTATATGGATGGCTCATAATGAATAATATTCAATTTTTTTCTTTTACTTGTGAAGCCATGAATAATAAAGTAATTGAAATTGCCTTGTATTTTCATTTACCATTTAAATCATATTTCATCAAATTTGTATAAGACATTTCAGATTTGTATTCTGTTTTAGCCCCAGAATTTGTAATTATTTGATTATTGTTATAATATTTCCATTAATTTTATTTCATATTTGAAATAAAGATTTGTTGCATTATTGAAAAATATTGCAAATTACCATTGCTGTCAATCCTTGCATGATGGGATACTTTGTATCTCCACTCGAGTTCAGGTTGTATTTTTGGAATATCAAAAATACACCTTTTCGAATTTTCTGTTGATTTTCTCTGCCTCTGCCTTCCCCTCTGTCTGAATGATCCTTCCTTCACAGATGGATCCATCTTACATGAGCGCATGGAAGAACAAACTTTTCCCCCTTCCAAAAATGTCTGTCAGGATATAAAGAAGTAATGCAGCCATCTGTTTGTGAACAACAATTAAGCAATATATCGATGAATAAGTTTTGGTTTATTTTGCGTTCAAGAAATGAAATGCTGTTTTATATCAATTTATATTCAATTCAAACTGCAAACTGAATTGTATTATGTTTGCCCAGAGGCAATATATTGTTTTTAAATATTTTAAATTTTGATTTAGAACAATTTATGTGGAAATTTGTTATTGAAAGCTTAATTATTTGGGAATTACTTGCATTTTAGTATGTTTTGAATTTTCTTTGTTTGAGTGTCAGTGATATTTGTGCATATATTTACATACAAAATGTATGCATTTGTTGATTCAAATAATGGCAATACTGCTTTTTCAAAAAATTTGAATAAATTATCAATGTGTACAGTATGTTGTCTCTCATTGTCAGAAACTGTACAAAGATATTAATTGAAAAATTATGATTCATTGATATGGATTTAAATGTGAAATGCTAAGTATGCATTACTTTCCATAGTTTTATTTTTTGATTTCTTTCTAAAATATGAACATTTTGGCAATTTAATATTCTTAACCCTTCAGTATTAACGAAGTTGTGTGATTTGTTTTATGTTTGAAAAATCCTGGAATTTCAATATAACTTGATTTATTTGAAGAATTTATTTCAATTAAAGATATGATGTTATGATCATTTTGAATTTAGATTAGTTGTTGTTCTGAAAAAGTCATTGATTGTTAAACTGTAATTTCTAAATTATAAATTTTAAATTATCTTTATCTATGTTATAAAAAGGTATATAACAGAGTGATAGTTTTTATGAGAAAGTCTTTCCATTTCTTGTCTTGTTTTCTCATTACAGCAATCTTGTTTTAATTTATTTGCAAAATGTTTAAACCTGATAGTTTGCGTGCTCTACTGATTTCTACATAATGTGAATGCGTCTTTGTTTTGTTCTCTTGATACAACTTGATCTAATATGTCTACTTGATTTGTGAATTGTTTTAGCAGTTGATGGCCTCAAAAATAACTGTGTTCTTACAACTGATACCTTTTTTCTGCATATTTGAAAAGATCTCTTGATAGCAAAAATTGGAACCCAGGTTTCATTCTTGGATTTACAATGCTTATGATATTTTTTTTTGACATGTAACCCACATTTGTTGTTATCAAACTGTACCCACAAAATGCTTGGTATTTCACTAACATTCAAATATTCAATTTTTGTTTTAATTTGATCTTGATCAAACTTGATCAACAACTTGATCCATTTGTAAGTCCATCTTCAATATCAATAATATCATAACGAATATTTTCACCATTTTTTGGCAAATTCAAACCTGATGTTTTATTGCAATTATTTGGAATGTATTCTTTTAGTTTTTCTTTTTCTCCTGAAGACATATCACCAATTATGCAATCTTGAGCAGTGATTTTCAATTTCTATTCTGTTGGTTAATCATATATTTGTTTATTGTGTTCTTCAACCATTGCATTTGTTGGATATAAATGAATTACAGAATTTAGACCTGATGATTTTATTGGATTTATCATTCGGGTTTTTAGAACTTTTATATCATGTTTTGTCTGTTTTCCTTCCCTTAGTCTGTTCAATAATGTAGCAAATGTTCTATCATCCTTTTGTCTCATTATTTCAGTTAAATTGTGCATTGAAAAGTTATCTTTCCAAAGATTTGATGACAGAATTTCACAATTATGATTAATGTTTGGGTCTTCAAAAATAAATTGATCCATTACAGGTTTGAATTGATATACGTCCCCAACAGCAATAACATGAATGCCCCCAAATGGAAGATTATTCTCTTTCTTTTCTTGAAGTCTTTTGTTAATGAATGAAAATTAATTCCTTCTAACCATTGAAATGTCATTAATAATAATTACAGAGAGTTGCCTATATTTGTTTGCATTATGTTTAATTTTTCTGATGATAATTTCCGATATGTATACCATTGGCTAGCTGGAATTGCAAATACAGAATGTTTGTTTTTCCGCTTATAATATAAGCAGCTTTCCCTGTTGGAGCACATAGGATAATTTTATTGTTTCTGGATTTTCAGGCGGTTGAGCATAATGTTCTATGTAATGCTGGATATAGTGTTTTAATGCAACGGATTTTCCTACACCGGGTATCTCTGGTGAGAAATGCATATAGTGATTCTGATTTGGAAGTCACCCATTGCATTACATGCATAAAGAATTTCTTTTTTTTTATTTAATGAAGACACATTATTTAAATAAGCGCTATCAGCAATTCTACATGAATGATCTTGATATTCTATATTTACTTCTGGTTTGTCGAAATCAAATGCGAGATCATATGACGAGTGTGAATGATTATTTGGCAAGAAAAAGACACATTTATTAGATATTCTTGTTTCATCTGAACTGTTGTTGTTGTGAACAGCATCAGAACCTGGAATGGGATCCTGATTGAAATTATTGTCAGGTTGTTTATCTCATTTATTTGCCTTTCAAGTGTTATATTATTAGGCTCATATTCTTTAATTTGTTTTTAAATAAAACTTATTTTTGTAAAAGATTGCTATATTTCTTATAATTGAATATTAAATCTTTGCATTCATTCCTCCAAAGCAAGTATAACATTAATCTTTCCCTTGCATACTTTTCTAGATCATTTTGCTTGTAACTAACAAATCGAATTATTCTATGTTTTCACATGTCCTGATTCTAACCCCTGAACGTAAAGTTATATCAGTTTTGTAATCAGAAGGTTCTACGACCTGATTATTGGCTTCTCGATTGATGTGTTGGTCATTTTCGTCATATGGATTATCTCCATTGTCTGTTTCATAATCATCATGATATGATGCTGGATATGTGACATGTAATTTTGACACATAGTCGGCTAAACACCAATTTTGAAGTTGACTTGGTCTTGTGCCATAACAGGAAATGAAATTGCCACATTAATATATGAATCATCTTGGGTTCATTTCCTCTAATTGCTGTTTACTTTTAGCAAGAAATGTTCTTTCTTTCAATTGGTGATGTATTGATGAAAATTATTGATCGTGTGGCTTTGGTAATTGGGTGTGACAGTAAGAGGTATACAGCTTCTTGGGCCCTAATTTTAACTGCATTTAAGAATTTATTTCCAATATGCCAAACTTGTTTTTTATGTCTGAGTTATTTTCTCTAGCTTCTGAGCAAGCTTGTTCCATTCAAATACTCATTTCACATTGTGATTTACTCATATATGAAACAAAATAAATAGTACATGCATATGGATCTGTAATGAAGTGAATGTCATGATTTGCGTTATATATATATATGATATATGTTTTTCATGCATGGGTTTATGTGTATTTTAGATTGATCTATTTGCAAAAATACTGTTGGGATTTTAATACTAGTTTTAATTTCTTTAATATATTCATCTTCTGTCAAATTCAAATGTTTCAAAAATGCTCCAAATGAATATAATAGACCTTCTTTATGTTTCTCCATTTCTTCAAATAATTTCCAATAATTTTCAGCATGAATTTGTACACTTTCTAAATTCGTAATTTGTGAAGCGTTATCTCCACTTATGTCATTTTCAGGTTGCAGTCAAATTGTTGGTTTTATTGGGGGTTTTGGAAAACCAAATCTGCACACAGGTTTTTTCATGTACGTGAATTTAAAATTTGATAAACTTTTTGTGTTCTTCTTGAACATTTTTTGAACATGAAGTATATTTACTAATAAATGATTCAATATCTTCAGATGTGCTTTTGTCAATTTTGGAGCTCTTTAATCCAAATATAATGTGGGCGTGGCGAACCTTATTGTTGAAATTCTATCCGATAAAAGAAATCTTGAATAAAGCCGATAGGTTCTAAAAAACTTGTTGAAACTAAATTAATAAAGGCTTGTAATCTGTTATCAAAATGCCTTACACAAGTTACTGGATCTGCATTTATAAGTCTTGTCTTATTTTCCCAATTTAATTGATTTATTTCTGAATCAGTAAAATTTCTTCCATCGACAAATTTTCCAAGAGTTTTTAATAGATTTGGCCAATGCGTATCAGCAGCAAACAAAGACACAAAATATGTTGGAAATCCTAACTGTCTTATCATAGACATTAGATCATTTTTCAAGGTATGGTGTTGGGCTGTTTCTCAATCACCTGAATATTCTATATCCTTCATCAAGTTTATAAATTTCAGATTGGTTTTTATTAGAAAGAATTTCACTTGCAGTGTATTGTTTCTTCTTTAGGTTTGACATCTTCTTAATGCGAGGGAAACTTTATCAGATATTTGTTTTAATTGAAGCTTTTATAGTTTGCAAAAAGATATTTGGAACAGATATTGCAATCCTTCTATCAACACATCTTAATTCCCATTTGCAAATATCACTGTATGACACATTACAGAATCTTTCAGAGTTATTTTTTCATCTTTAACCACAAAATAGTGTTGGAAATGCCAAAATTCAGCATCTGGATCTTGAAATAAACTTAATGGGGTCTGGTTTTCTCCCGATGCAATTGTGAGTACTTGGCTTTTATCAAATTCAAACTCAGATAATAATGTGTCTCTGTTTCCTGATAATAATTCGTTTTCGTCTTAATCATTAATTTGTTCATTTTGTTCACAACAATTTCTTACATTCATGTCTGTGTTGTCCAGTTTATCTTTATTTGATTCAAGAAATTGTCCCATTGGTTCAGAGTTTGGATTTATGTTCATTACATTGTCAAGCCATGTTTTATCAAAAGTAACATTTAGTTCTTGATATAGAGCACTATTTTGTAATAACCACTTCAATGCCATTATCACTTTATGAGGTCTGATGTTTTCTGAATAAAAAAATCCCAGAATGTAAAAATGCCATTTTTCGTTTAAATTTCACAGGGATTGTTTATGTTTTTGAAATAAGTCTTAGAAGTGCTGTAACTGTTGGTGTAATATCAACAAGAACATTTACAATACTGCCTTTCATTGACAATTGACCACCTCTAGGAATTTTCTTGTATTTGCATGAATGGAATTCGTAGTACAATAAGCCTTTCTTCCAAAGGGCATAAATTTAATTCCTCTGGTTTGTCAGGGAAACAGAATTTGTTCTTGACCAAAAATTTTGGTATTTTTCCACAATTTATGTTTCTGATACATGTTCTGCAAATCCACTCCTTATTATCAACAGACATGTAGATGATTGGTACATGATTGTAATAACCTTTTTGAATTCTTCCTAATATTGCAATCATTCAAATTAAAGACTGAATGTTTCAACCATGTTTGATGGCATACAGTACAAATATACGCAGGACCATTTTAAATTGTTTCTTCAAAATGTTTCTGACATTGTACTTATGAATAATAATTGGAATATAAGATTGTAAACGGCAAATCAAATTAATTCATATATGGTTCTGAATTGTTGAATTCTAAATTTTCAAATTTTAAATTTGAACATCAAGATTCAATTGTATTAGTGTTATTTCGTTTATTTAAATTTTTCATTGAATTGCTATTTCCATTAAAAAAAAAATGTTTGTCTTGTTGGATGATAAATTTTCATTTGTTGCAAAATGATATCTAGCGCTTAAAAACTACTTTCATTAAATGATATTAACTCCCAAAATAATTTATTTCACATTTAAAATTTTCAATCCATAATCTTTTAGGCAGATCTTGAATTGATTGATATTCTGTATCATACAATTGCAAAAATTGTTCTAGTTTTGTTGACACGTCTGAATAAAGATCATTTCCATAATTTAAAATTGTATCTAAATATTTAATTGTGAAGGTTGTTTGCAATTGTGAAAACACTACCACTATCAAAGCATTACAAGAGCAGTTTTCCAGCTGAATCACCATCAATTGGTTGCCTTGATGAAAACTTGCACCACAGAACATTATCGGGGTTCCAATCTCCAAAATCAAATGAATTTAAAGTTGACAGTTTGTAATCAGAATCAATGATTCCATTTTCATTTGATGTATGTTTTTTAGCCCATTCTGCAGATTTACCACGTGATTGGATTTTTTTAGGCATTTCTGACAACTACAATATTGCAATGTTATTTGAATTTGTATCTAATAATATTCATTTTGTTTTGATAAATCCCCCCAAAATGTTTTTACATGAAATCAAGTGATTTTTGTGATTTTAAATTTAAGGCAAATCTTTTAAACAAATGTGATTTACTTTCTGTGTTTAAAGTAGTTAAATTTAAAGTGTTTATTGTGGGTTTAAAATATTTCAGATTTTTAAAAGCATTTTTTTCTACTATTTGTTTTAATATATGCAAGATTTTTCGAAAATTTAAATCCCAGCTAGCCCTGAGTTGGCATTCACAAAGGTGAATCTGTGTTCTTGAATTTTTAAAGTGTAATATTTTAATTATTTGTTATTATTCCCAGCTAGCCCTGGGAAAGGCATTTACAAAAGTGAATCTGTCTTAAGCAAATTTGCAGCCTCGAAAATCAATATTTATATTTTTTATACAATTTTTGCATTCACGTTTAAATTTAAGATAATTTATTTAAGTTTTCTTGCATTGAATTCAACATAATTTAAGATGAAACTAAAATTCCATTCAAAATGATAATTTAATTTACATATTGACATTAAACATGTTAAATATATCGCCTAATTATTGCTACACAATATATGACAAGTAATAAAACAGAAAAAGAAATTGGCGACAACAGCAAATCTAACGCAACTTCAAACACTTTTCATCGCAAAAATATAACTTTATTTTTTCACCCTGTTACTTTTTTTCAAAACATGTGCACGAATTTAGCATTTGTATGTTTAATTACCATATTCCCATTTTTATGAAAGCTAAGACACAATCATTCTCCATCTTGGGGTCACTTTTCATTACAGTCAATCAAAAAACTAAGCTTTTTGTAATTATTCCATAAAATTCCTTTCCTTTGCAAGAGTCTGCAACTCTAGAATGCTGAAGGTGACAAAACACAACAATCCTACAAAAATCAGCCTTCAGTAAGATATATATATATATATGTTTATATGAATAAAAAAGAAAGAACATTTTGCAACGAAGCCATTAGAAACATAAAACAACTCGGCAGAATTTTTGCTACATTTTGAGAATTTGTTGGCATTAAGAAATGGCATATAGGCCAACAAGATTACTCTTTTTTGGCTTTGATTTCTTACTAAAATCATTAACAAAATTGAAATGATGAATGTCAAACTTTTAAAATAGAATATTTTACAGAAAATCGACAATTTTGAAAATGAAGCACTGTACTGCTTAAATATTCAAAATGTTTTTGGAAGAGCTTTATATTTCAAATATATCATCATAATTAATATTTCAAAGCTTCCTCATTTGTATGTAATATTGTCTTCATTCAATGCAATGACATCAAACACATTTTGTTTCTTGTTCGATTTCTTTAAAAAATCATAAACAAAATTGAAGTAGTGAATGCCAAACTTTAAAAAAAAAATCTTTCACAAAAAGTCAATCTTGAAAATAAAGCTAAGTACCACTTTAATATCTTAAATATTTTTCCATTTTCTTTCCATTTTTGTAGAAAAAATTCAAGCATTGGATCAAGCCAAATGAAACTTTATATCACAACAAACATTCATGAAAATAAAAATAAATGACAATATAAGCAGTAAATTTTTAAACTTAGAATATAACTCTTATTTAAGCAGAAAGGTTGAAAAAATAACAATTTTGAAGTTAAATTTGATTCATTCACTTACGTTAGAATCTGATAGGCCTAACATTATTCAATAATAGCACCCTTTATAATTAGCCTAGACCAACACACACAATATTACGATAGGCCTACCTAGGCCTATCACAATTCAGAAATATCCCACTGTTTAGGCCACCAGTAACGTTAGGCCGACGGGTTAATGTGAAAAGAGCTGTGGGAATTAAATAATGACCAATAACTATTAAAAATGAACGAGAATTAAAGTTTAACTTTTAACTCACCATGAATGGAATTTCAGAGATAGGCCTAACTTAGGCTAGCCTATGTGAAACACATGAAAATTGAAGATGAACAACAGCAGGGAACGAAATTTTTCCAAATATCCTTTGAATTTGTGAATATCAGTAATCACTGCAACCAGGGACTCTATTCTAACACCCTGCTGCAACTGAACTGATCGCGAGGATAAAGAATGGCAATCGAGTCTTTTGTAATTCCCTGACCGGGGTCATCGCCTGCGATTCGGTTATGATCAATGCTATCAAGAAACGCTTAATACGACCCGGACGAGAACACATATAATGATAACATCGACAACCACCGCTACACCACAGTTAGTAGACAATAATTGTCTCATTCATTTATAGACATGTCGCTGGCGACGCGGGCATGCGCATGCATTGGTCAAAATAAATCACGAATATTTGCATATTATCAAAACAGAATTCGCATTCTGATTGGAAAAACCATTTACGTCATCGTAAAAGCACACTGTGATTCGCTAGGAGATCTAGTGTAATATATTGAACAACAAGGCTAAACCAGAGAGCGTGACATCATTCGCCTTATACTACGTATAGGCCGAAGGCCGAGAGACGAAACTCCTATAATACCTACACTGTTACGAAATCGTGATACTTTTTAAAGTCATCCACCCATGTTAGTTCCAAGTGAGGGCAGTAGAGAGTCAAGCATTTGAAGAATAGAAAATAACAAACAAATGTGTAAATTAAGTACTCTATGCAAATTGTTTGATTTAAAAAAAATCTTATTACGGATTTGATTTTATCGTTACTTTTTGTGCACTTTTAGTTCATGAAACTAATATTTTTATATGTCAATAATATAACAACTTTGATTTTGACGTCATCCATGGATCAAGTGCGAAAAAAAAACTGACAAACCATACGATATGCCATACACACAATGCATGCAGGTACTTTTCGCAATACCGGTACGGGCCGGTACGGTACCGTATACCATGCCAATGCGTTTATTACTCACTGTCTTAATATGACAGATTGAAACGTTAAACTTAAAGCATTTTATAGAAATTACTGCGTAGCCTTATCGATGCCATTATGCATTACGCCTAGGACCTAGCCTAGTCGGTGAAGGTCGGCCAACATTAATTAATAATAATTTAACGGTAGCGATGGGCCTAGCCACATTAAGTTCCCGATGTGATCATTATTGCTGTCGTCGGCCGTTTAGTAAAGGCTAGCCAAATGCGTACGTAGTCGGACATCATTGAGATTTGCAATGTAATATTAACGAAGGTGGATCTACGCCTAGTTATTGAAACCTAGTTTAAGGTCGGGATTCTCGGGTAGTATGAAAAAGGACTGAAGAATTACCAACCTAACCTATTCAAATTCAGACCTTACCGTTAGGCCTAATGCAAGACCAAATGCAAGTTAGAACTAAACTAAAAAGAATTTAGGCTATGACTTGCTTCAGATTAGCTGCCCAGACCTAACTTGATTCGCCTAATGTTTTGTTGTGTATACTGCTTGAATTTTAAACCAAACTTTGTAAATAATTCATGAGGAATACTGGAAACCCATATTTGTGAAATAAAAATTATTTACGCCAAACATAAGGTGAGGCAAATAACTATGTAGGCTACACACTAGCTGTATGACACTTGCATGCTATTATTGTTACAGTTGGGTTAATTTTGTTAGAAAAAGCTATTAACTCTTATTATCAGTTTATCATGTTCAACTCAATGAATTGGGTAGTTTTGCCATGCCTATCTCAAACCCATGAAGCTTGTTTGGTGTTGAAGGGGAAGACATTAAATAATTCAATTTTGTGTAGGGTAAAGGAAGTAAAAATTGTAATTACTACAGGAAATATATATCAATTGGCTCAACAACTGGTACAGGTTACATAATATGGTGTGTAAACCCAGGTATTTAAAACAGATCAACTCATATTAATCTGTCATAAACTTTTAAAATATTCCTTTAAATGTTTATGTACATTTATGATAGATGAATTGGGACTTAATTTTGGAGATAACCAATTTAAAACAGAATAAGTCAAAAGGTTTGACATTACAATTTAGATTTAGATTTACTGCAATAGTCACCTGTAGAAATCTAACTATAACAACTGACAATCAATTTATATACATTCCTGGCAGTTTCCTTGTGAGACATCTTCTGTGGATGACCGAACTGCCATAAGTTCTCTATTTATTATCACTACAGCTTTAGCTGAAATCAGCAAAATTTGTGAATATGATGCTGATGTAGGTGTAGATAAACTACCAGACTACAGTATGTTATTATTTAACAATAACAGTTTTTAAGAAAGAAACAAAAATCATTAGAAATGTACAACCTAATACTATAGACCCTCATGGTTGTCAAATGTAGCATAAAGTCAACTAAGCTAAGCCTTGTAAAAGACATGTTGAAGTGTGATATTTCATGACTGTTTAATGCAAACAAAAGCCTGATTTTGATGTTGAATATTCAGTCTTGGTGTTTGTGTCTCTTTTTGGTTATGCAGACAAGTTTCTATGAAAAGGGTACACTAATTACCATTTCATTTCCTCATAAGCTGTTAACAGTACATTCCACTGCCCAAGAAAATTATTATACATGTGCCTGGAGTCAAAAAATTTTTGGAGGGTATTGTGTATTACAAAATGATATACAGGTATTCAGCTCACTAATATCTGGTACAAAAATAATTTACATTGCAAAAATATTCTTACTCTGCTCTTTGCTCTGTAGTACAGTCAATGAATTTTAACGATCATACAACCAAAGAGCTTCCACAAGAGTTGGAATACTATTGCAATGTAATAAATTGTTTATTGTATACCAAAGCAAAAACAATGATAGCAAAACTAAAGATTGCCTATCAATGAGAAGAGAAATTGCATGCGGCAAAATTTTCAAGTGGACTTTTTTTTTTCATCTTCCAAACTTGAAAGCTTGATAAACTTTTGCACCAATGGAAAGGAGGTAATTAGGCTGCAATACAGCATATAGGCCTATTCCAAAGAGTTTTATGATTATTTTTGAGTTAAACTTGATGATTTTAGGGCCTGCAATTGTTAGTAAATGAGGCTGAACAGAAAAATGTCAATGAAACTGTAAACTTAAAATGGAAATAAAAGAAATCAGTGAATAATTTGATCTATGTCTACCTATCTTACTTAAAACTTTGTTTTATAAACCTAAAGTTGGTCAGCCTGTTTAGACTTTTCTTTGATGGGTGTTTTGTTGAGCACATAATTTTAATTAGACCTATATTGGTCTCATTCCCACCTTTATCTTTGTAATGTTGGCATGGCTTTTTATCAAGACACATTTACTATTTTGTTTTGTTTTTAATTAGCTGACGTTTTCTTTCTTTGTTAATGACTGCTGACGTTTATTATTACACGTAGGCCCTACTGTACAATGTATTCTAATCCAGTACATGTTGTTAGTGTACATATAACAAATGTCCCATAGCAAATGCGCGTGTACAGTGAGTATGTGGCTAATAACTAATCCCAACCCACTCTACTATAACATGTATAAATGATCTGAACACTATTTTTCTTGAGTCTTTGGGAAAATGGAAATGACAAAACAGCAAAAGTAAACAATAAAATTGCAACGATATAATAAGTAATATAATAAGCTTGAAATGAGCATGTTGTTACAAATTCTAATGAACAAATCGATGATAAACTTGAAGGCTTAAAGCTTTCCCACATCAATACCTAACGTTAGGGCTACCAAATTGCAAATGGTTTCACACAATGTAGCCCAGGCCGGAGTACACTTAACGTTACATTATTGTAGCCTGGCTAGCCAACACAATTGTCAATGATTACCTCAGTGACGCTGTTTAAAAGCATTCAATCGCTACATACATGTCTGAATAAAATAAGATTTGATAAGCAACTTATTCTTGTTCCTAATTAAAACTGAAATTATTGCTCATATTTGTCAGAGTTTACGTTGGTCAGTTAAGTTTAAACTAACGGCGTGCGTACGGCGTTATGTTCAACAACAACTGACACAATTAAGATAGCACATTATTTAAGGTCTACTAAAATTGTTCAAGACATCTACTAGTTTTAATCATTTCTCCCTTATCAAAAAGTTGTTAGCGTAGTATTTTACTTAGGCCTAAGTTAGTAAGTACGATACATGCAACATGCCTGTCTACAATCTAAGACTGCACCAAAGTGTTGTTGTCCTGCATGTACTGTAAAAAGAAATCGTTGTTTTTGCGTTCTTGTTAGAAATTAAATTAACGTTAATCTTGATTAAAAAGACAAGTTATGATTAAAACTAATATAGATATGATTAACTTTGGAGTGTAAAGAATTTTAATTTTAATTTTGTAGGTTAATTTGCAGTTTGCCTATTTTGTTTTTATTGTGTCCAAATTGCAATGTACCGATATATCTGCTGCCCTCTCTTGGAACCAGCATGGGTGGAGGACGAACCAAAAAGTCTCACGCACTAAATTATGGGAGTTTAGACTCTCGGCCTTCGGCCTATATGAAATATAGGCCAAATGACGTCACACTCTCTGGCTAAACTAAACACGTGTTGCATATAACGTACATGTGAGCGGTATGGATCGTACCTGCGCTGCACATGCACACGAAACGCGAATGAAATGCATGACAGCATGAAGAGCTTTTTAGCGCAATTAACCAATTGAAATTTGACAATTTAGATGTAACATTTTTTTCTTTTGAAAGCTTTATTTAAAAGTGTATAAAATACCACTTAGGAAATAAACAAATATGAAGCATACAAAAATCTCGCTTGAGCCAGAATTTAAAGAGCAAAACATTAAAAACCTTGGAGGAGATGCATTTTTAAACAAAACTTAGTACAGGCACATATGAGAGGTCACGTACGATTTGATAAGCTCCACTCATACACTCTGTGTAATGGGTAGAGCTAAAAATGGCATCCCACATCATGTCCCACATGGCATCCTACGTCCCACATGGAATCCCATGTAAAAATGGCATCCCATATACTGCATGGACATACAATGTCCCACATGGCATCCGGCCTTTGCCCCACATGGCATCCCATGTCCCATATGACATTTCACCATATGTCCCACATGGCGTTCCATCCTATGTCCCACATGACATACCTCCCTATGTCTAACATGGCATCCCTCCTTTGTCCTCAATGGCATCACACCTAATATACCGGATCAGGCTTTTCACCTGATGTCCCACACAGCATACCACCTTATGTCCTACATTGGATCCACGTATGTCCCACATGGTATCCCTGACCATGTCTCAATGACATCCCACTTGTTGTCCCATATGGCATCACATCCCATTTCCCATGTGGCCTCCTACATTATTTCACACATGCCATCCCACCCTACGTCACACGTGGTGTTTTAATATGTGTCACACGTGGCATCCCACCCTATGTACCACATGGTTCTCACTCTATGTCCTACATTGCATCCCATTCGATGTTCCACAAAGCTTCCCACCCATGTCACATGTGGTTTCCCACCCTGTGTTACACGTGGTATCCCACCCTATATCCCATATGACTCCCACCCTATGTCCCACATTACATCCCATCTGAATTCCCAAATGGCATCCCACCCTATGTCGCATGTGCATCCCGTCGCATGTGCATCCCACCGCATGTCCCATCCCATATCCCACATATCATCCCATCTGATGTCCCACATGGCATCCCACACTATGTCCATAGATTCCATAAGCAGTCTCATCTTAGCAATCACAGTCCCTGATTGAACATACTAAGTTTGAAAGTTTGTCATTTCATAAACTTATGCTGAACTGTTGAATAAGAAGAAAGGCGGAGTCAAACAATCATGCCTGATATAGCCCTTGGTGCATACCACATGGTATACATTCCATACTATTTCCCAACTGGCTGCCACCCATGTCCCACATGGCATACCTCCCTATGTTTATATGCAATCACATCTTGCCACACTCCCTGACTGAGCATACTACGTTTAAAAGTCTTGCCAATTCATGAAGCGTAGCAAGTTTATGCAAATGAATAATAAAGGCGGGGTTAAATAATCAAGCCTGATACAGCAATGATAAAATATTTATAAAAATTTTAGGATTTTAAATCTCAAGTGTTATGAGAGACACTTGAGGATCTCTGAAGAATATTGGAAAAGTATATTATCTCACAGTTGTATGAAATGATTTGTAGACTATTTATGGAAACTAGTCTTTAACGTCTTTATTGATCTGAAAAACTTTAAAACATTTTTTTATGGAAATCCAGCCGTCTCTGAGGATATCTCAAGAAACTTGAACACTTCCTGAGGAATTCTGAAGAGCCTTTAACATTTTCTGAGTAAATCTCAGAAAAATCTGTGAACGACTGGACGAACGAAATCGCCATCACTTAGGTTCGCATTATGCTTCGAAAGCTTGCCGCCAAAAATTAAATACATTGCAATCCCTAAGACTACGTGCACACTTACTATGCAAGAGTGTAGAGCAACAGATCAAAAACTTTGTAAGACAGCATTTTTAACATATTTTTTAGAAAACTATAGCTTTGTTATAAGGACATCTTTCAGATATTTTAAGACCCGTTTACCTGGCTTTTAACAAACAAATACCAGAAGCGTGACGTCGTTTGCCATATACTACGCATAGGCCGAAGGCCGAGAGCCGAAACTAATGTACAAAAAACGTGATGAATTTATGGATGCTATACTTGTTCCAGCATGGTCAAGTATGTGAAGCCGGTGGAAAGTGTATGCGCAACAGGCCAAATGACTGAGTGATAGCGTACTGGCTGGGCCGGGCGGAGAAAACGACAAGATACGATAGAGAGCGAGTTTTAAAATATTTTTCATTCCACTGAAAATTGCTGTTTTAACATTTCCGTTTAGATTAAATGGCGTTGTGCAAACATGAATTCCAGTCAAGTTTCTTTTTACGATTTTTAAAAGAATTTTTTTGAGACGGGAACCATGCTATCATTAAGAACAAAAGTCATAAATTACAAAATTAATGTTAAATTATTTTGTCACTAACTTTAGGCCTACCACTTGCGTTGTTTTAGTTCTAAGAGATAATTTAAAGTTAGACTGCCATTAACTTTCAGACGTTGGCATGGTTTCACCATAAGATAAGTCTGTTTATGCTCAGTAAACATGGGATCTGGTGTATGTATGCAGAATTTGAATCGATTTTTGGCCAAATCTCGAACATGCTGGTCCTACCAAATTTCGAGATAAGCTTAGGCCAAGGCAACCATTAACGTTAGACGTACTCTAGTGATGTTTTCAAAAATGGCAAATCCCTGATTTATATCTTTATATAAAAATTGAGAGCGTCTGATTGGTAAAAAGCACGTTTAACATAGTCTCTGATCATTCCACGGTTTTTTTTCAGGGTAACAACTGCCCTTTTCTTGCAAAAATTGACCATTATTATATGGGTATAGAGGATAGATGTTTGCAAAATGGGAATATCAACAGAGCAATGGAGACGAACAATTGGACAGTTTTCTTGTGGCTGGTATGGAAAGTGTAGCCTAAGCTCTCCTTCAAGCTGCGTTATTCATACAAACCGTATTACAGGAATCGCCGGCCGGGTATCTCCAGTGCATTAAATTTGAAGAATACTTTGGTATGTGTCCTTTTGTTATTACTAGCAGGAGATGTTGAACTTAACCCAGAAATACGAGATCTAATCAAGCTGATAATGAAAGTGAAGTTGATTTCTCTGCAATATTGACAAAAATCAACAAAAACTTAACTGATTGAATACAAAAGTCAATGGCATTTCTCGTGACTTAAGCTTATTAAAGACAAGAATGGATAACAATGAAGACGTGCAAAATGACTTGGAAACTGATAACACCGAAATAAAGAAGTAACTTTATGACTTGGAACTTAAAACGATCAACTTGACGCACATCTCCGTCGGGAAAATCTTTTATTTTTTGGCATTCCAGACACCCTTAAAGAATCATGGGCTGAAACGGAAACAAACTTGAAAACGTTCATGGGGGGAAAACTTGGTCTCGATGCTGATGCAATCACCCTTCAAAGATGTCATCGACTAAAATCGAAAGGTAAACCCCAAGCCATCATTGCCAAGTTTTTGAAATTCAAGGACAAGGAACTCGTGCTGAGGGAAGCGATCAAAAAAGTAAAAGGCACCGGATTTCGGGTAAGCGAAGACTTAAGAAAGCACACTAGGTACCTGCAAAAGAAACTGCTGCCCTATATGAAGGAAGCCCGAGATGAAGACAAGAAGGCGACAATTCACTTTGATAAATTGATTATCGAGGGTGAGGCATTTATCTGGGAAGAAAAAACAACTCCATTAAAAAGAAAAAAGATTGATGGTCAGGCCTGGCCGTTCAAGAACTGGTACAAGCAAAGAGTTTCGTTGAACCAATTTATTTCCTGTAGTCGACAGACAATCCACCGTTACCCAAGAGCATAGGACCCACATCATTAATTAGGGAAATAACAGAATTAGTATTATAATACTTGTGTGGAATGTTGAAGGTTTTCGCAAAAAAACTTGGGGAAATCCCGATTTTAAGAGATACCGCACAGCTTTTGATATAATTTGTTTCATGGAAACTTGGCTAGAAATCAGTGATGAAATGATTATTGAAGGCTATAAGGAATTTTCAGCAGTAAGGAAACGCATTTCGGGGGCTAAGAAAAATCATAGGGGTGTTTCTGTGTTTTTCAAGAGTAGCTTGAAATTACAGCGAGTACAGAACTTAGGTTCTGATAATCATATATGGATGCATCTTCCTTCTTCAGTAAACAACCCGCCGATATATTTGTGTGCATTGTACAACCCACCTGAGAATTCGCCATATTCTGATGTGACCTTTTTCGAAAGACTAGAACAAGACATTGTTGTTCTAGATAGTTTGCACGACGACGACGAGTGAACACACAATTACAATGACGGGGTCGTCGCCTGCGTTTTCGGTTATGATAGTAACAATGCTATCACGAAACGCTTAATACGACCCGGACGAGAACACAGGTACGACGTGCGAACAGACATAACATTGACAACCAAGTCAATGTCCACGGCCTTTGATAACCAGTTGTGGTGCACTGGCGTGTCTACCCAACACAGGATTGAACCCAGGGCCTCGTGGTCTGTAGACAGGTATGATAACCGCTACACCACAGTAGGTAGACAATAGTTTGCATAATGATTGCTCATTTATATTAGCTGGAGACTTTAATGCTCAAGCTAATATCTTTACATTGTTCCATATTGGATGATAAGTTGTAATGTTGTGTACAGTATTCAAACTCAATCCAATGGGTCATACATAGGCATACAGTATGTGATATAGAGACTGCCAATAGGTGTGTGCCGGCACAGGCATTTTTATTTGGAATAAAGCAAGATTCATTAACTACATACTGTACAGTAATAACAAGTTTTCAGTTGTTGCCTGCATTGAGAATTACAAGAAACCTTAAAAAAAGTTGATGGCCACTGTTATTAAAACAAAGATTGAGTATTACTTGGCGTGAAATGTAATAGGGGTAACACATAAAAGCCACAGCATAGTGCATTTGTCGTGCATGTTTTTTTTAATAAATGTATTTTGATTTAAATCAGTATGTGTTTTTGCAATCGTGTCTGGGTTTTTTTCAGAAAAAGGCCAGGCTTGGTTTGTGTGGAGTAACCCATCTTGTTTTAACAATGTGCATCGGTAGGTAGGTAACATTTTGTGTAAAGAATGACCTAATCTCTACAAGAAATATATTATGAGATCTTCATATACATCTCGTATTTGACTAAATATAATTACTGTAGGGTAAAATTATAATGCCTATGTAATGAACATGTGAGTAATGCTAAATTATATGCTTAATTATAAAAAGGATTTTGCATGTAGACTTTGAATTTTGATAATATTCTATGAAGTTTATTTCAGGTACTGAAACTTGTATAAAAACAGATCAATTTTACAGACATATTTTTTCTGCAGATGTTCACCATGTTTGATTTTTAAATATATCTTCATTTGGTAATTCTTTGTGAAGGCGAATTAATTTATTGAAGGTATATGTACTTTTAATTTGCTCATATGCATAATTATACATTTCTAACAGCTATTATTCAACACAAAAAACAATAGGCTTTTGATATGGAGCTCTACATTCATACTTTACATATTACTAGCCTATACTATTTTTCTACATTACAGTTGTATAACAGCCTAACAGGTAACTAAAGCAGTATCACAGACTTGTGGTTAACGGTGACGGATGATATCTTATTAAACAGCTAAAGATGTGAATTAGACATCTAAAGAAAACATCCAGTAGACATCTGAAGTAAATAAGAGTGACAATTGCTTTCAGGGTTAAACAGGTGTCAGGTAGATATTTGAGGTAGATGCACATAAAGTACCAGATATTTTTCAGGTTTAACAATATAATGTCAGGTATACATCTAAAGTAGATGTACATGTGTAAGAATGGCAAATACTTGTCAGGTTTAACAATAAAATATCAGAAACACATCTAAAGTAGATGTATATATATATATATATGTATGTATGTATGTATGTATGTATGTATGTATGTATGTATGTATGTATGTATGTATGTATGTATGTATGTATGTATATGTCTAGGTCTATCTATCTATCTATCTATCTATCTATCTATCTATCTATCTATCTATCTATCTATCTATCTATCTATCTATATATCTATATATATATATATATATATATATATATATATATATATATATATATATATATATATATATATATATATATATATATATATATATATATATATATATATATATATATATATATATATATATATATATATATATATATATATATATATATATATATATATATATATATATATATATATATATATATATATATATATATATATATATATATATATATATATATATATATATATATATATATATATATATATATATATATATATATATATATATATATATATATATATATATATATATATATATATATATATATATATATATATATATATATATATATATATATATATATATATATATATATATATATATATATATATATATATATATAATTGAATAGTAAATCCACGTGTTGGTCCATAAAAGTAAAAACAAAATACAGGAAGATGATGATGTTTATTGAATCAACTTTATTTTAAAACCACAAAATTTTCGGACACGCCTGTGTCCGAAAATTTTGTGATTTTAAAAAAAGTTGATTCAATAGACATCATCATCTCTCTGTATTTTGTTTATATATATATATATATATATATATATATATATATATATATATATATATATATATATATATATATATATATATATATATATATATATATATATATATATATATATATATATATATATATATATATATATATATATATATATATATATATATATATATATATATATATATATATGTATATATATATATATATTTATATATATATATATATATATATATATATATATATATATATATATATATATATATATATATATTATATATATATATATATATATATATATATATATATATATATATATATATATATATATATATATATATATACATATATATATGTGTGTGTCACAAATAGTTGGCAGGTTTGACCACCATATTTTAGTATGTCAGTATGTGAAAAGAAATATACAGGGCATAATTCATTTGCATCTCTTTACCTCATTAGCAGCTTAAAGGTATATAGTTGTGTATAGGTTAAAATTACTCAATTGTTTGAAAATATAAACCATCGTAGTAGCAAAACATTTAATCAAAATTGGTTAAACATTGTTTAAATCTCAGGCCTCAATTTGCATACTTTATGCAAATTTTGTGATAAAGACCTACTACAGGCCAGGACGACCTTGACATTTTTTTCAGTAAATCGTTTGTTACTTAAATGTCTTTCACAATTCATTGAAGTAGTGCTTACATTTTGACTTCTTGAAAATTTGAGTATAACATTTTAGTGCTAAGAACTATAACATGCAGTAATCAAGAGATGAAGCTATTTTTTTTGCTATAGAAAGTGGGATAAATAATAGGTTGAATATATTTGCTCCCTGCTCTGATTGAAATGTGAACGGCTTAATGGTTTTAAGATTGAGCGAACAGTCGTAGGATACGAGGACAAAACAAATCATGAAGCAAAATAAAATTCATAAAGAAAAAGAAAATGACTTAACATAATAAGATAACGGGCTAAGAAGGGTTAGTCACCCCATAAAAAAGCATAAACTAACACCACCACCACCACAACAAAATTAGCTACATTAACTTCGGGGCCCCACTAAGTACCAGACTTTGCTACTCATACAGTCGTATGCCTAACTAGTACTAACGTTAGTAGCGCTAGGCATAGGCCTATAGCCTTTTGCATAAGTTAATTTACTAGACAGACGTATCCAGATAAGGCCTACAGCTAATTAGACAGCTAAGGTTAAAAACCTTCATTTTAACCATTTAGGGCTAATCAATAATTATAGTAAAATAACCAACGTCAATGAGGTTTCACTTTGACTGATGACTGATTTATGTCAGAGCTGTAACACTAACGCCCGTGGAAAATTCTTTCTTTTCACATTCATGAAAGTGTATAAATTATTAGGCAGTACTATTTTGCGCATTAATTTCTGATTAAATTGAAGTGTTTCGTTGGAATTTTTTCAGTAAATAAGCCAAAATAAAACATTTTACGTGTATTTCGTGATCAATCCAAGGAATTTCGAGTAGAATTTTTTACATATGCATTGTATTTTCCCGTAATGTGCGTACTAGTCTCAAACAAATACACCTTTCATTGAGTTAAAACACAAAGGGCAATAAATGAAATTTCTTATCCAGAAAAAATAATGCAAAATAAAATCGTTAAATATACAATTTTAAATTCGTATATCAAATTTTGCGAAATCAATCATTCACTTAAATGTATACCGTAATTCTCACAGCTTGTACGAAAAAAGCACGCTGGAATAAAAATAGCTACAAAAACGCATCACGTTTTCCCGACACTGTATATACATATAAAGGAAGTTTCGTCTCTCGGCCTTCGTCCTATACGTAGTATAGGGCGAATGACGTCACGCTCCCTGCAAATACGTTTATATGAAATATAAGAATACACTATGGTTTGCATTTACTGTAGTAACGGTGATATCGTCAGATACACCTTACTTAAAATACATAGTTATGAAATGACGCAACAGCCATTGATAGTTTACCAAATCTTCCAATATCCGTTGTGTCCGTTGTTCCATTGATGTCACTTCTTCATCGATGGCGTTCACCTTCCTAAAACAAATTGGGTCGATATTTGTGCATAACATTGAAGACCTCTGCTTAAACTTATTAACGCGAAAATGTATCATTATTAACCATTTATAGACCATTACATATACAAATCGGCTACTTCCCAAAAACTAATTTAGATAACGTTACATTGCCTAAATGCACATGCTTACAATTTTGAAATCACATACACGGGAATTTTGTTGATCAATTATATTTCGGGGATTTTCATTGGCCAATCATATGCTTGGAAATCGAACTATCTTCACAATTCCCAATTGGTATGGGGTCAAGCCCATTAAAAACTATTCTCAGCATAGCAAAAGCCACCTGACTGAACTATGATAAGATTGGATTTGGTTACGAAATGCAATTATTGTTTTGAATACTTCCTGAAAAGTGTGTCCTCCAGAATCATACAGGTTTTCACTAGATATTGCTTTTTTTTTTGCTTTGTGGGGCTACTGGCCATACCTTTAAACCCTACTTAATATACTTGATTTAAAATGGTTCCAGATTTAAATGTGCTATGGTTATGGGAATGCTGGGGGTATTTGAACCCAAAGAACGCATAGGCTGCATTGGAATAAAAGATGCAGCATATGCGCGTGCGCACAATTCCTGTTGTACTGAGGTCACAGCCGTACGCTTAGCCGAGATCAGTCGCTCGAAAGCTTCGCAAAATAAAAAAAACTTCAGAATGCTCTTCAAACAAAAACAAAAAAGATCACCTAATCCAAATTTGTTCCAGATGTGCAACGGATTTTAAACTTTGTCGCAAATTTAATATTTTCGCAGCTTGTACTGAGAGCATCCAAAAACAGAAATTACGAATAAACTACACTATATGTCAGAATGTAAGGACGTGTTTTGCATGTAATACGTTTGCGTATTCTTAATGTGTACATCATTCTCAGCAGCTATAGCTGATTGGCTGGTGAACCTCAGCTGAATTCACCTAAAGTTGACTAGCTGTACAATTATCATTATTGTGTCAAGCATAAATCAAAATCCGATGCACGTCAAATAAAACAACTTTCTAAATAAAGGCTTGTAAGACAAAAACCTGTTATACAGGTGAGAATTAGAGGTAGGCAAAGTATATAATCTTCATTTGAAAGGAATTTTGAAAAATATCAAAACGTTAAGGGTCAGAGGTCAAATACATGTTTAAAATGCAGAATGTTTTGCCAATTTAAACGCAAAAGTGGAAGGCAGATTAAGATTCAGAGTAGCAACAAGGTACCTTGTAAGGTGAAGTTTAACCCACAGGATTTATTCCATATAATAAGGTCAGAGATCAATTGTCAATCATAATGTTGATCTTTCTGCTGCGGTGTTTCTGATGAAAGCAAGAAGTTCACACAGCCAGGTCACCTACTTTCATACTATTGAACATACATCTTCGAAACAAATGGGCTGTGTACATCATGGGTGATTGACATCATAGATGGTAATTCGTGATATCTTTCAATAAAGTATTGTGTTGTCGTGATAGAAAGGTCACAGGTCATAGTTCATTTTACCTACTTTTAAATGTTTTTATGTCTTTCAAAGAAATCAAAATTGTGGGTATTGACATCAAAGTCGCATTCGTACCCTCCACTGCGTGGGCGCTGGTGTCGCCACTGACCAAATTACATACTTACTGTCTCGGTGCTTAAATAGCGCAGAATCTTAAGGTTCTCTGCATTTCACAGAACAAAAAGAAATTCCATACACAAATACTGTAGTCCAACAAAAGGGTAAAAACATCAGAGATGAACACAAAACTGGTACTATACATGCAGGAGTGTTTCTCGAAGAAAAAAGTTTTCAGGTGTTTTTTTTAACACATCAATGGAGGAACTGTTTCTGGTTTTAAAGGGTAATTCATTCACTGTGATGGGCCGGCATGATATACAGCTTGGCACCCCACTTCCTTTTTTGAAGGGAAAGCTAGGGTGAGTTTGTCAGTTCGGTTGGGATGACAAATTGTGAATATGTCCTGTAGTTAACATGGTGTAAGCTTATAGAAAGATTTGAAGATATATATCAGAAGGCGAAAATGTACTCTAAAATGACTAGGTAGTAATGTGATCAACATAAGTGCGCCTTGAAACAGCCGGTGTTGTTTTTTACTGAATAAGATGAAGACGTTTAATTTGTGTTTAAGAGGTTCCTGTAAAAAGAGAACAGCGATAACCAAGTCTTGACGTAACAAGGCATTCAATGTCTGTCTTGCAAGCCTGGTTGGATAAAAACTGGCGAGATTTATCGAAGATTTAAAGAAGAAAATGGCAAGTTCTAATTACACTTGCTACTTAATGCTCCATTGTGATGTCTTAATCAGAGACGACTGCAATATTCCATACACAGGAGTTTGAAGTGATTAGTGTGTCGTCAATAACTATGGCCTGAGTGCCGAAAGTGCGACGTTGAGTGGTTCGACAAGCTGTAAGTAATTGAATGACATCCATTGTCTGATCTCAGAAATACATGATTGTAAACTGTTGACAGCAAGAGTGGTATCTTCAGGATTAGCAGGATTGTAACAAACATAATATTGAAGATCATCAGCATATTTGTTCTTCTTAATTATTTGCTTGATGGGCATTGTGTAAATAAAAAACAAACCACGGGCCACAGAACCGAGCCTTGCGGTACACCTTTGTTGATAATTCTGGAACTGGAGAATTTACCATTTATACCCACAACTTGACTGCGGCTGTTAACATATGATTTAAACCATTTCAGTGTAGAACCTCTCAACCCAATTTTGTTATGCAGCATGTGAAGCAGACATTCATGGTTGATGGTGTCAAAGGCTGAACTTATGATCCAAAAGGGCAAGAAGGACAGCTTTATTAATATCCAGGAAGCAGGCAATGTCATTATGAACCTTCTATAAAGCAGTCTTAGTTGAATGTATGCATACTGCAAGCATTAATCTAAGTTGTTCTCATGCACATCATTAAGACGTTTCAAAACAATGCGCTCAATTGACTTCCCTAACAAGGACAAATTAGAGACAGGTCGGTAATTCTTATTCACTGCTGGATGAAGATCAGACTTCTTTAGAAGTTGTGTAACTATTGCTACCTTGGAAGATGCCAAGACTTCACCTGATGAAAGTGATATATAAATACCAGATCTGTCAAAAATGGTAAGTGCGCCTCCAATGATTTCTCAAGCATCCATGTAGGTAATGTATCAAGTAGACATGATTTTGTTGGGGATGAACTAATTACATTCCTCAATCCATAGCAGAATGTTTCTTTTGGTAGTATTTAATTTTTGACTGAGATATGTGAAGGTTGACGTTATCCCGCATTTCCTCATACATCTGACGATGAATATGAAGTTTGGATTTCCTCCATCGACGTTCACAGGCTCTACGCTTATGACGCAGCTCATTCAGATGGTCATCAAACCATGGACATCTTTTCTTGGATTTTCTTTGACATGTCACCACTAGAGAATGCTTGTCAAGAACAATTGTAAGAGTTCCATTGCAATTATTGAAGAGAGCTATACTAGAACTGCCAGTTTCAATTGTCAAGAATGCCTCATTGATTTTAGCTTGAAATGTCCCCAGATTCAGGTCACGATAATCTCCCATTGCTCTCATGTGGCCTCTCCATTGACTGTTTTTCCCTAACATCAAAGACAATGGTGTGGTGATCTGCAATGACAGAGGTCAAAATGGCTGAGGGTGAGCATAAAAGTATATAGTCCTGTCTGGAAATGACCAAATCAAGAGTATGCCCTCGTACATGCGTAGATTCCAGCACATTATGCTGAAAGTCATATGCAAGCACAGACCCTGGTCTGTGTGATTGGTCAACATAACTATTGAAGTTACCACACATCACCACCTTTTTTGACATAATGTTGATTCGCTAACAAAATGTTCAAATTCGTTGAAAAAGCGGTCATCATGAACCAGTATCTCATTTGGTGATCTGCAAAGAACGGCTACAAGCAGGAATACAGATTTGGAATAAAGAACAGCTGAAATTCAAAAGTTAATGTCTTTGATGTGTAAGGTCAAAAGAAAGGTCCTTCAGATGTAAGGAGGAGCGGTGTAAAATTGCAGTACCCACATCTCGTTTACCCTGCCTGGAACAATGCTTAATACCAAAACCAGTAGAACAGAGCTGATGCAAATAGCTGTATCATTGGATTTGAGTCAAGCTTTTGTGATAAATGCAAGATCAAAGTACTGATCACTGAGATGTTCAGATACAGTTAAGATTGTATTGCATATGGACCTAACATTGTGTAAGACACACCTTAGTGTAGGTAGTTTAAAGTCAGGTAGTTTCTTGATGTGAATAAGGTTGTCATGATTAACACCATTTGTGATAGGCTTTCTTGAATTGAAAATATTCTTAGTATAGATAACAGGTATCTGTGTTGTGAGAGCTGACTGTAAATCTGGCTGTATAAACTTGACCTTGTCCTTATCTTGATTACCAATAGAAGGCTCACAAAAATTAACAACATTATGTATTGAATTACCGTCATCAATCCTCTTTAACCATCTGCAACGACTGAAATCTTTAACATCAATTACTGCACTTGTACTATTCGCCTTGGACTAGATTAGTTAAGTTGTTGTAGACTAGTGGTAAATCAAGTTATAATACTTTGCATAACAAATACATCAAACTAGGGATTACTGCATAGTTCCATAGAGAATTTCTTTTAAAATCTTGTCATATATGTAAGATGCGTATGTTATCGCTGGTAATCATTAATATGCGGTTTAATCACTTAGGTTAATTTAACAGAAACACGTGGGAAACTCGTGCTTATTCCTAATTACTATTCTGGTGTGGTGAACCACTATTTACACTTTACCCCGTGAATAATCGGTGATAACAATACCTTGTCAGTTTGTATGACCTGCTTGTCGGTGGACTTTCTGTGATCCATAACTTTTTCTCAAAGGAACCCTGCATTTCGGTTCTCTCTTTATCTAATTGCGTTGTAGCTCTTTCCATTTGCTGTTAATGGTAGTGGTAGATAAGTAAAATGTTAATGCTTAAAACCAAAGGAAAAGTGTAAAATAGTTTATTACGTATTGTGCTCATATTCTCTTATATAATATCGGTAATTGTTCGAAAATTGTTCCGATTTACCGTAATAGGAGCAGGGAGGTGGCAGTTAGAAGTGGCATGGTATCACAACATATTGTAATAAACAGTGAAATTCATTAAAAACCATAATTTTTGTGATATTTCTTCATCTTTCAAGAAAAAGTGATTAAAACCCCAACCTCACTGACGATTTTCAGGCTCCACTCTAAAAAAAAAAAAAGGTCAGATTTGACCATTACATGGTCAAATTTGCACCGAACCAATGTTGGTCAAAATTAAACGACCATAACGTGGTCAAAATTAACCATAATATGATAATTATGGACAAATTTGACCACCTTGTGGTTAAATTTGTTGTTCAATTTGACCAAGTTGGTTCGGTGCAGACTTGACCAAGTTGTAGTCAAAATTTGACCATTCCTTTTTTAGAGTGTTGACAGCTGTGGTTTCTGGTCAAAGATTCTGATACAATTAATCATTTGTAACTTACCCCCGCTCACATCCCCCTAATCAACAAAGTGGTAATCATTCCATCTCAGGGTGTAGTGATATACGCCAAAAAGGTGGGTGGAGTATGAACAAAATTGTTCCCAAATCGATATCACAAAAACAAAGTAGAATATTAAAAAGCTTCATCTCTATCATTCTGTTGATAACGTATGAAGTTTTGAAAAGAAAAAAAACAACATAATTACCACCACTGAAGCTGAACCATGAGACAATTCTACCAATTCTGAAATATCGAAATGATAAAGATACATTTCTTATTGAGCAATTTGAACAAACTCAAAGAGCAAGTCATTGGTTTAGACACGTATATAGTAATGATTGCAATGGCATGAAATTATCCGTATAATTGTTTCATCAAAATAGAGTCGAAACAAAAGATAGTTATGCAAGGGAAAATTTTGGATTTCGTTGGGATAATCTTATATGTGGAATACACATAGCCTGTGGTCTGCAGATGATTTTGGTGCTATGACATCCATAACCATAAGTCTAATTT
>JAIGNY010001295.1:720000-725000 GCA_020152595.1 Chiridota heheva
TGTCAAATGACCAGGATTGGAATTAGGGGTGGGTGGGTAAAATGACCAGGATTGGGAATAGGATGACCGGGAATGGGATTGGGGTAAGTGGGTGGGTTAGCTCGCTGGGATTGGGATTGGGTGTGGGTGAGTGGGTTAGCTCGCAGGGATTGGGGTAGATGGGTGGGTTAGCTCGCTGGGATTGGGATTGGGGGTAAGTGGATGAGTTAGCTTGCTGGGATTGGGATTGGTGGATGGATTAGCTCGCTGAGATTGGAATTGTTGGTTGGTGGGTGGGTTACTCGCTGGAAATGGGGGTGAGTGGGTGGGTGTCTTCCCTAACAAGGACAAATCAGAGACAGGTCGGTAATTCTTATTCACTGCTGGATGAAGATCAGACTTCTTTGGAAGTTGTGTAACTATTGCTACCTTGGAAGATGCCAAGACTTCACCTGATAAAAGTGATATATTTACCAGATCTGTCAAAAATGGTAGGTGCGCCTCCAATGATTTCTCAAGCATCCATGCAGGTAATGTATCAAGTAGACATGATTTTGTTGGGGATGAACTGATTACATCCCTCAATCCATTGCAGAATATTTATCTTGGTAGTATTTAATTTTTGACTGAGATATGTGAAGGTTGATTTTATTCCGCATTTCCTCATACATCTGACGATGAATATGAAGTTTGGATTTCCTCCATCGACGTTCACAGGCTCTACGCTTATGACGCAGCTCATTCAGATGGTTATCAAAACATGGACATCTTTTCTTGGATTTTCTTTGACATGTTACCACTAGAGAATGCTTGTCAAGAACAATTGTAAGAGTTCCATTGCAATTATTGAAGAGAGCATCAATAGTAGAACTGCCAGTTTCAATTGTCAAGAATGCCTCATTGATTTTAGCTTGAAATGTCCCCAGATTCAGGTCACGATAATCTCCTATTGCTCTCATATGGCCTCTCTATTGACTGTTTTCCTCTAACATCAAAGACAATGGTATGGTGATCAGCAATGACAGAGGTCAAAATGGCTGAGGGTGAGCATAAAAGTATATAGTCCTGTCTGGAAATGACCAAATCAAGAGTATGCCCTCGTACATGCGTAGATTCCAGCACATTCTGCTGAAAGTCATATGCAAGCACAGACCCTGGTCTGTGTGACTGGTCAACATAACTATTGAAGTTACCACACATCACCACCTTTTTTGACATAATGTTGATTTGCTAACAAATGTTCAAATTCGTTAAAAAAGCGGTCATCATGAACCAGTATCTTATTTGGTGGTCTGCAAAGAACGGCTACAAGCAGGAATACAGGTTTGGAATAAAGAACAGCTGGAATTCAAAAGTTAATGTCTTTGATGTGCAAGGTCAAAAGAAAGGTCCTTCAGATGTAAAGAGGAGCGGTGTAAAATTGCAGTACCCACACCTCGTTTACCCTGCCTGGAACAATGCTTAATACCAAAACCAGTGGAACAGAGCTGATGCAAATAGCTGTATCATTGGATTTGAGTCAAGCTTTTGTGATAAATGCAAGATCAAAGTACTGATCACTGAGATGTTCAAATACAGTTAAGATTTCATTGCATATGGACCTAACATTGTGTAAGACACACCTTAGTGTAGGTAGTTTAAAGTCAGGTAGTTTCTTGATGTGAATAAGGTTGTCATAATTAACACCATTTGTGATAGGCTTTCTTAAATTGAAAATATTCTTAGTATAGATAACAAGTATCTGTGTTGTGAGAGCTGACTGTAAATCTGGCTGTATAAACTTGACCTTGTCCTTATCTTGATTACCAATAGAAGGCTCACAAAAATTAACAACATTATGTATTGAATAACCGTCATCAATCCTCTTTAACCTTCTGCAACGACTGAAATCTTTACCATCAATTACTGCACTTGTACTATTCTCCTTGGACTAGATTAGTTAAGTTGGCGTAGACTAGTGGTAAATCAAGTTATAATACTTTGCATAACAAATACATCAAACTAGGGGTTGCTGCATAGTGCCATAGATAATTTGTTTTGAAATATTGTCATGTATGCAAGATGCGTATGTTATCGCTGGTAATCATTAATATGCGGTTCGATCACTTAGGTTAATTTAAGAGAAACACGTGGAAAACTCGTGCTTATCACTAATCACTATTCTGGTGTGGTGAACCACTATTTACACTTTACCCCGTCGTGAATAATCGGTGATAACAATACCTTGTTACTTCGTGTGACCTGCTTGTCGGTGGACTTTCTGTGATCCATAGATTTTTCTCAAAGGAACGCTGCATTTCGGTTTTCTCTCTATCTAATTGCGTTGTAGCTCTTTCCATTTGCTGTTAATGGTAGTGGTATATAAGTAAAATGTTAATGCTTAAAACCCAAGGAAAAGTGTAAAATAGTTTATAACATATTGTGCTCATGTTCTCTTATATGATATCGGTAATTGTTTGAAAATTGTTCCGATTTACCGTAATAGGAACAGGGAGGTGGCAGTTAGAAGTAGTATGGTATCACAACATGTTGTTATAAACAGTGAAATTCATTAAAACCATTTTCTTTGTGATAATTCTTCATCTTTCAAGAAAAAGTGACTAAAACTCCAACCTTACTGACGATTTTCAGGCTTCACTCTAAAAAAGGAATGGTCAGATTTGACCATTACATGGTCAACTTTGCACCGAACCAATGTTGGTCAAAGTTAAACGACCATAACGTGATCAAAATTAACCATAATATGATAATTATGGACAAATTTGACCACCTTGTGGTCAAATTTGTTGTTCAATTTGACCAAAGTTGCTTCGGTGCAGAGTTGACAAAGTTGTAGTCAAAATTTGACCATTCCTTTTTAGAGTGTTGACAGCTGTGGTTTCTGGTCAAAGAGTCTAAAACAATTAATCATTTGTAATTTACCCCCGCTCACATCCCTCTAATCAACAAAGTAAGAATCATTCTATCTCAGGGTGTAGTGATATACGCCAAAAAGGTGGGTGGAGTATGAACAAAATTGTTCCCAAATCGATATAACAAAAACAAAGTAGAATAATAAATAGCTTCATCTCCATCATTCTGTTAATAAGGTATGAAGTTTTGAAAAGAAAAAAAACATAATTACCACCAATGAAGCTGAACCGTGAGACAATTCTACCAATTCTGAAATATCGAAATGACAAAGATACATTTCTTATTGAGCAATTTGAACAAACTCAAAGAGCAAGTCATTGGTTTAGACACGTATATAGAAATGATCGCAATGGCATGAAATTACCCGTATAATTGTTTAATCAAAATAGAGTAGAAACAAAAAATAGTTAGGCAAGGGGTAATTTTAAATTTCGTTGGGATAATCTTATATGTGGAATACACATAGCCTGTGGTCTGCAGATGATTTTGGTGCTATGACATCTATAACCATAAGTCTAATTTTTAGCCAAACTTGGCATTGTGGTGCTTATACTAAGTTTACCTCTTCAAGATTCATTAGATTTTGCTCAAATGAGGCGCTTATGAATACAACATTTTACTGCTTTTACTACTATGTATCCTAAATTAAAATAATTGTATGAATATATTCGAGATGCTGTACCATTTTACCAGTGAACAAATTTTGAACAGCACCACGCAACACTGCAGTTATCCTAATATTTATTTCGATAAACTCAAACAACGTGTTTCTCCACCGCTCTTTGCACACATGTTTTGCAAACATATGAAGTCTTAACCAAACAGTACGCAATTATGTAGGACATCTCGAACTTCAAAGCGCTGAACCTCTGTGCCATTGTCTTACAAAATGAAAAATTACAGCGCAGGCACAACTCGTACAGCAAAAGCTTATTTTGCTTTGTGATGCATACCACATAATGCCCGGCGCCATTTTATTTAGGATATAACTGATTGATATTAACATGATCAATATCAGTGTTGTTTCGGATAACTTTATTCACTGCATTTTGACTAGAGATTGATGGTAGAAATTATAAACTGTTCTGCGTTTGTAGAAGATGAAAATTTGATTTGGGAACTTTGATTATCATTCCCAAACAGTTATGGTTTGATAATTTCAAAGGGCGACAAATTTGTACACATACCGTTTATTTGGGATGTTCCTGTCCTCACGGCTCTGCGAAAACCATCTGCAAATGCAAAATATTTAAACAGAGAAGAAAAAATAAGCAAACAAATTGAGTTTTACCAAGGATGGCCCTTCGCCAATGTTTAATATATGGACCAGATGGCAGCACCCTTCGCCTATGTATTTCATATATAGGCCGTAAGGTCGAGATACGAAACTAACATACCTTCATTGTTACAAAATCATTATGCTTGTGACGTCATGGACACATGTTAGTTCCCATTGAAGGCAGCAGAGAGTCAAGCATTCGAAAAATAGAAAATAACAAAGAAATGCATAATTTAAGTATTCTACTCAAATTATTGGTTTGATATTTTTATACTGATTTTAGCTTTGGTTTTGACGCCATCCATGGATTAAGTGTGAAGAAAACTAACAAACCATGTACACACGTACAGTTCGCGCTACCCGTCCGGTACCATGTATTGCATGCATCGGCATGACGACACATTTCTTACTATCATATTTCAGAAGTTATACCTACATGACACTTTTAAACGTTAATTTATTTTTGAGGAATTACTGTCTAGCCTTATCAAAGTTGTTAAGCCTTACTGTAGTGTAACCCGCGCCTCGGCCATAGCCTAGTTGGTGAAGGTCGGCTAACATAGTACTTGGTACATTGGTATTGGAGTAGGCCTATCAACGTTGCGACGGGCTTATTCACTTGTTTTGAGATTGTTGTCGACATCACAGTGCATATGTACCTTGTACAGACGTAGCTTAGGCGTGAGTGCTTACTAAACTAAACATAGTTGAAAGATTGCTCAAATATTGTGCAAGGCAGAACACAGTTTCCAATCATTATGACAGGAATACTTGACCCAGAAATATTGCTTACTTCATACTTATAGGCTGCATTTTGTTTCAAACTTTG
>JAIGNY010001295.1:727500-740000 GCA_020152595.1 Chiridota heheva
CTCTATAATAGATAAAGGATGATCTATCACAAAAAAATGTCTCCTTCCTAATGGTGTCTACGTTTTCTGGTTTCTAAAATACAGAAATCGTCTCACGGGTAAAGATTGTTTGATCTACTTGGTTTTCTACCTAGTATTGATGTTACAAAGCACTGCAGAAGTGTTATGCAGTTGCTTCTCTGCTTGGCATATTGCCAAATGATAGACCCTGGTAGCTGTCCAGTGTGGCAAAACCATACCAATTATCTTATTTTACTTGATAGGCCTACCCACTTGTACTGGTTTGTAATCAGTAATGTACATTATAGGAAATGGTAATTACGATTAGGCATATTTGGGATATCTTGTTTTTCTTTTTACATTAGAAACATGGTGTTTTGTAGAAAGGAAACAAATCTATGTTAATTAATTCAAACTGAAAACGTTTTAAAAGCTTCAATTTAAAGTAAAAAATGATTCCCACTGTTAATTTGTTGGTAGGTGAACTATGCTTACTGGGGAACAGGAGAAGTCCCGAAATGTTTTGTATTTATCTTTTTGTCGGGGAAATTTAAACGATTTTGCCAAGAAAAATAAGATAATCAGCTGCAAAATAGTAATATAAAATCTTGTAATTTTTTTTGATGAAGACTGGCAGTCTACTTGCTTTCTGAAGAAATTGGTCTGGGTGGCTGAACCATGCTTCGTGGTGGTGCAAAACAAAGTCCAATATGCATTTTAAGAAAACGTAAGCGCCTTTTAAAGAAATTCAACGGGGCCATCTTTGTTACTGTTAGTGTTAAAAGCTCCAGCTTCTATTCCTGCTTCTTGTATTGGGGAATCCCAGAAAAATGTGAAGGGGGGGATTGGGATTACGGATGGGTGGGTGGGTAAAATGACAGGGATTGGGATTGGGATTAGGGGTGGGTGGGTAGGTGGGTGCGTAAAATGACCTGTATTGGGATTGGATTGGGATTAGAGGTGGGTGGGTTTTGTCAAATGACCAGGATTGGAATTAGGGGTGGGTGGGTAAAATGACCGGGAATAGGATTGGGGTAAGTGGGTGGGTTAGCTCGCTGGGATTGGGATTGGGTGTGGGTGAGTGGGTTAGCTCGCAGGGATTGGGGTAGATGGGTGGGTTAGCTCGCTGGGATTGGGATTGGGGGTAAGTGGATGAGTTAGCTTGCTGGGATTGGGATTGGTGGATGGATTAGCTCGCTGAGATTGGAATTGTTGGTTGGTGGGTGGGTTACTCGCTGAAAATGGGGGTAGGTGGGTGGCTGGATTAGCTTGCTGGGATTGGGGATTGATGGGTGGGTTAAGTCACTGGGATTGGGATAGGAGGTTTGTGGGTGGGTTAGCTCGCTGGGATTGGGATTTGGGGTAGGTGGGTGGGTTAGCTCGCTGGGATTGGGGTGGGTGGTGAGTTAGCTCGCTGGGATTGGGATTTGGGGTGGGTGGGTTAGCTTGTTGGGATTGGGGGTGGGTGAGTGGATTAGCTCGCTAGGTTTGGGATTGGGGGTGATAGTTAGCGGGGATATTTACGAGAGTTATACTTACCTTCCATGCTATTAATATGCAATCTGGTTCTATGACCTGATTCTAACGCACTTCTAACCGACCTTAAAAAAGTAGTTACCGTCCAAGCCCTGACCTCCATATTACCTCTACTAACCATGGAAGGTAAGTATAACTCTCGTAAATATTCCCGCTACGCTTAGCGGGGTAAATTTACTTCTAGTTATACCTTACCTTCCATGCTAGTAATATGCAATAAGATTGCAACCGAGGAAAGGAATGAAGAGAGTTCAGGTCGCAGCACATTTTTTTTAAAGGCTGGTACTAAAACTCGCACTAGTCTTATCCCAATTAAGGAACGAAATTCCTTCTCCTCTTAAGGGCGAAAGACCTCCGAATAGGAAGTATCAAAAATAGTAACCCACTGTTAGTTGTGACAAGAAAACAGAGAGCACTCTGTTGAGAATAACCGAGGTAAAACGTCTACAGAACAAAGGTTAATCATCCGTGAAAACATGCGAACGCAAACCGTTAGTGAACAAAATCAAACTGTAAACAATGCTCGAGACGTCATGACGAAAACTCACCAGGTTCGTCAGAGGACCGGGCGGTTTAGGAAAGCAAGAAATGATCAAACCGTCTGTAAAGTTATACAAAACAGAAACTGCCATAACCGCGGCAGAACCGCGTTAGTAAAACATAAACGAAATAGAAGGCCCCGAAAACCGGCAAAATTCCGTTAGTGAAATAACGAAAGAACAATCGCCAAAACAACGGCAAAGTTTCGTTAGTATGAGTAAACGAAATAACAAGAGCCCGAACAAAGGTCGAAATTTTTCGTTAGTAAAAAGAAACGAATTAAACGTGCCAGAACAGCGGCCGAAATCCCTTAATGAACGATTAAAACGGTAAGAAAATTAACGTAAAAAAACCCCCAACAAAACAAGAGAACGTGAATAATTCAAGAATATTCACCTCAAGAAAGGGGTGGTCCTCCTCTAGAAAGAACGGCCCTTGCAACTCCTCCTTGATAGTCCGGTATATCCTTCAGATATGCGGAGACGAACGTGGCTGGTGTTTTCCATACCGCAGCACGAAGAATCTCGTTAAGAGGAACCCCACCAAAAAAGCGCAATTGATGTAACTATGCCTCGTACCTGATGTTCCGTGAATAACGCGGATTTATTGTACGTGATCGCCAGAACAATCCAACGTGAAATCGTATCACTCGGGGCGGCGCGATGCGGCTTTTGTAAGGACACGAATAAAGCGGTGACGTCGTTCCGAAAAGATTGCGTACGTTTGATATAGTGTTTGAGACATCAAACGGGACACCAGACCTTGTCCTCTGTCGTGTCAGAAAACGTAGTGAGTGACGGAAGGAAAATAAATTCCGGTAAAAATTCTAACGTCTGATTCTTGGCTAAGAAGGCCGGGTCGGACACGAGTCGAACGCCCCCAGATTCGAAGCAAATATGGCCTTCTTTGAGTGAAAGCCGAGGCTGCGGAGAGTAAAATGACCGTTTTGATTGTCAGTTCCTTGAGAGGACATTCTGGCAAAGGCTCAAATGGAGCCCGTGCCAATGTCTCGAGAATTACCTGCATATCCCAAGGGGGAGCGATGTTCCGAACTGAAGGTCTTTGTAAGAACATTCCTTTAATCAATCTTTCCAGAGGCTGCACGTCGGTGACGGTCAAGCCATCTAGAAAACTCCGGTGGATAGCTGCTATGGCTGTCCTGAACCCCTTGACTGTGATGATGGATTTATTCAGGTTAAATTGGACCAACAAAAAATCCGCTACGTCACCAAGAGGCGCCGTATGCGGAGAAACCGATCTATCCCGGCACCAGTATCGGAACATTCCGAGTCTGGAAGCATACATCCCCAAAGTGGAAGATCTCCGGCTACGAGCTGCCATTTCGGCAGCTGCCTCTGAAAGACCCTGCGACAGAAGGGATTTTCGGATAGAGGCACACAGTCAAATGGAGTGCTATCGGATTGTGGTGCAGTTTGCCGGAGCCCGGGATTGAGACTAACTCGTCCGTTACCGGAAGCTCGTGCGGGAAACCTGCGACAAGATTGAGCAGCTGAGGGAACCACAGCTGGCCGGGCCAATTGGGACCTCCCAGAAGAAACATGGAACACTGATCGTACATCACCTTGCCCAGTACTCTCGGTACCAGAGCGAACGGTGGGAAGGCGTAGCCCACGAAGTGGGTCCACCTGATCTCGACTCTCGAGTCGGGTGTCAGAGCGCAAAAAATTGGTAGCTTGTGGTTGTCCACGGACGCGAACAGATCTACGTCCGGGAGACCGAAGGTCAACCAGATCGCCTCGGCCACCCGCGGAAGGAAGGCCCATTCTGTGGCGGCTCCTTGAAGGCGGAATAACAGATCCGCGATCGTGTTCTCCTTGCCTGGCAGGTGGACCGCCTGGAGTGTGACCTTCTTTGTCATGCACCAAGACAGAAGGGACTAGGCTAAGATCCAAAGATTCCTGGATCTCGTGCCTCCCTGTCTGTTGATAAACGCCACTACCGTGGTGTTGTCGGTGCGTATAAGAACAGTCTTGTTCCGTACCCGTGGTAGGAAAAAAACAAGAGCCCGGCGTACTGTCTCTAGTTCCAACAGATTGATGTGCTGATCGCAACAAGTGTCCGTCCAAAATCCTGCGACTTGGAACCACGTTAAATGCGCTCCCCACCCCGTCAAAGACGCATCGGTCACCACCGACACCGAAGGTCTGACGGGTGGAAAAATCGCTTCCTGTAATAGGTGAGAGTTGACGCACCACCACCAAATAAGGGAGACCACCGCCTGCGTACGGGGGACGAGGACACTGAGGTCTCTCCTGGATGGTATGAAATGACTCAGTAGATAAAATTGTAGATCCCGCATGTATAACCTGCACATGGGGACTACATCTACTAAGCTGGTTAGGTACCCCAATAATACCAGCCAAGCTTTCGCCAGCGATGCTGGTAACAAGAGAAGGACGTCGGCTCCCGCCCTCACGGCTAGGATCCGCTGCTCCGTCGGTCGCACACGACCTTGAGTAAAATCCAGGAATGCTCCCAGAAAAGTGTGAGTCTGAGACGGAACTAGGTTGGACTTGGCGAGGTTGATCAACAACCCTCAGTCCTGTGCCACTCTTATGACCACGTTCGTGTGTTTCGCGATGGTGACTGCGTCTACTGCGACGATCAGCCAGTCGTCTAGGTACATAAAGATTATGATGCCTTGCCTTTGTAGGAAGGCCGATAGAACTCTCGTTATCTAGGTGAAGACCCTGGGGACAGTTGATATCCCGAAGGGTAACACCCTGAACGTGTACGTAACTCCCTTTATTTGGAACGACAGAAAACGCCTGTGTTCCTCGAGCATCGGCACATGAGTCCGCGAGGTCGACAGAGGTGGCCCACAGGCCCCTCGTCAACTGGGGGAGGATTGAGTGAAGAGTCTCCATCTTGAATTTCAACGGACGAATGAGCCTGTTGAGTGGTCTCAGATTGATTATCGGGCTCCACTTGTTACCCTTCTTGGGGGCCAGGAAAAACGTGGACATTACGAGGTTCCTGGAAGGGTTTGAAACGAGGGTGATGGCGTTCTTCGCAAGCAAATCCCCGATTTCTGTCCTCAACAACTGTGCGTGGTCGCTCAGACGAGGCGTGAGGGTAGGGCGAAAGACCTCCCTGGGGCGGGAGGACTCGTAAACTCTAGACGGTAACCCTGCCGAATGGTTCGTAGTTCCTATTTGTCTGTGGTGACTCTCTTCCATGCCTCTGAAAATTTCCCCAAACGCCCCCGACTGGAACATTGTTCAACGGAGGCGTCGGGATGGGTCAAAAACGATGTCCCTTGCCCTTCCCCTCCCTCGGGAGGAGGAGGTACCCGCTCTGCGTGCAGAGGGGAAGGAGCGTTGACCGGTCCCTGCCACGTTCACTCTGCCGGTCTACGAAGTGGACTCCTGGCGAGAGGAAGAAGCTGTATAGGGCCCCGTGACTGTGTCATGGGGACGCCTAGTCCGTCGCCGGTTAAACGCACCTCGGCCCAGTGCGTGGGCTGAAGGGCGGCGATGTGTGTGAAGAGAAGAAAAAGACTTCGTCTTCGCTAACAGCTTCTGAGTCTTCCGAAGATCGTCCTAGTGGCCAGCTTGGGGCGACAGAACATCTCGGAAATGACCTGCAAATAGGTCCGGGCCTTTTGTTGGCAACCGCCAAAAGTCCGCCTGAGTGGCATCAGAGAGTCCAAGGAGAGGGAGAACTTCCTCGCGCCTCTCCCGGACTACCTTTGTGGAGGCTCGGGCAAGTTGATCGACTGTCGCGTCGAGCAAATCCCAGAGTCCGCTTAATAAAGGCAGGGTTTTTGTAAGGACGTCGGCTGGTAGATTTCTACGCAAAACCGAGTCTAAGCCCTCTGTCATCCATACGGCAAGGGTTTGGTATTTAAAAATCCGCCGTACTGCCCGATCGACAGCTGTTAGGGAATCTTCCCTCTGCTGGACCGCAGGGTTAAGGAATTTCTTAGCCCTGGCCACGGAGCTGGATACCGCTGCGGTGCCGTTCGCCGGCTGCGGAGGAGTTGTCACACTCCGTCCGGGATCAGGGGGTGTTTATAAGCGCCTGATAGGCAGCTGGTTGGACACGTGCGGCCTAATCAACTTCTTTCTTGTAGGCTGTCCAGCTGCTGTCCGGGGTCCTAGCCCAATGCCTAAACCTGGACACCAGGGAGGCATCAATGAAATTCCCTAGCCGTTGGCTTAGTATCCTTCGGAGCTAAGCTGGGCAGTCTACGCTGAGACTGTGGGCCAGCCTCTACGAGGGGTGCTTCTGTAACAACCAGCTTGATTTTCCGTTCTAGGAAGTCCATAAGCTAAGAAACCCGCTTCCCTTGTAAAATGGGGTCCACTGGGAGAGGTGGCGGAGAGAGGACCTCGTCCGGTATCCGATAAGATACGGGAATATTATCCAGTGCGATCTGCATCGTTGATGCGGCACTGGGGACGGCTTGAACCGGGGCGGCTGGAGGAATCCCTTGTTCTACGGGGTAGTCCCGTGCCGTTTTCTGAGGTTAGATGTCAAGGGCATCCTCCTCCAAGACCTCACGGTCAGGGAATTTCCAAGCGCGGCAATGGCAGCTGCCGAGGGAGGGAGAAGGGAGGGGGGGGGGGGGCAAGGAGCAGGAGGCGGTAGCCTCCGCTCCAACTCTAGCCTCTGAAACATTAAAGTCTCAAGTATTTTCTTGACTGTGTCCTGAAAGGTGGGATCCTCGAGGGGGCTACCCCTGCGTCGCTTCCTACGCCTCCGCCTGAGTGCAGGGGAGAATGAGGAAGAGGAGGAGGAAGAGGACTGGTGACGTCGACTCTGTCTCTTGTATGAACTGTCCCGATCCCTGTCTCTCCTTCGGGATCTGCCTCGTTTAGGAGACTTCACCGGGGGGACGGGAGGGTAGGGCTCCGCCACAGCGTTTGGCACCACTGGGTACGTGTTAGCGTACGCCTACTTAGCTGCGGGGACCTGTCGTCGGGTGTCCTGCTGAGAGTGGGCGGCGGCCCCGCCTCCCGCACGGGAGGGGCTGCACTTTAAGCTTCGGTGGCGGCGGGTGGGGGGAGGGGGAAGACGAAGACGGCCTATCTGACCGTCGCTTCTCCACTCTCTCGGCCGCTCCTTGAAAGTGCCGGTCGCGGTGGAGTCTGTTCTCCGACCACGCCGCTTGATCCCAATCGCTGCATAGAGTACAAGGGATAGACTCGCAGTATAATCTGTACGCGTAACACGTGAGATGGATGTCAGCGGAGCGTAATTTAAAGAAGCGTTTGCATGCTTTGCATCAAGGGAAATCTTGGGTGCGTAATGCACCGACACTCGAGGACCTGTCCTCCGTGTCCATGATACTGGTGAAAATAATTGCGGAACTGTAACGGTCAACGCGGACAATCTTATTAATAGCGTTCACACGGCCGTGGAACTGCGTAGCTAATGGCTACAGGACCAAGAAGAAAATAGCTCTCGTGGTGCTATACTTCTTGCGAAGATTGTCAATTGTCACCTGACCACGTAGCTTCGTAGCTAGTGGGTGTATTTCCAGGTTAATCGTACGGTGTACGTTATCCCGTTACAAAACTATGGAGCTCTACGTATCCGATCACCGGAGCCGTATGGAACCGTGGGCCACGGAGCCGTATGCAACCGTCAGGCCGTCCAACGGAGCCGTTCAATAGACCCGCACGGACCCGTAAACACGGGCCGTAAGGAGCCATCCAATGGACCAACGGAGCCGTACGGACCACAAAGGACCCGTGAAATCACTTGTGACTCACGTATAATATACTTCACTAAAATAAGGCACCTCTCCCGACTCAGTAATCTTATCGAGAAGGGTGCGCTTCTCTATGGTGGTTTATATTCTTCCACTAAAAGTAGGCGCCGCTCTTAACTCAGTAATTTTATCTAAAAGGGGGCCCTTCTTTATAGTGGTTTATATTCTAAGTGACGTCTTCTTTAGGACGCCACTTAGTTTATCAATATATAGACTCAGGTAACTTACGTTTGATAGACCGCACCCGTGGTACTACTGTCTCAGTAATCTATCGAGTCAGAGGCCTCCAGGGGTTTAATCAGGAAAAAGTTAACACAGTAAACTACGAACACAGGCCTCCCGAACTCAGTAATCTATCGAGAAGGTGGCCATCGCGTAAGTAGAAACTGAGACTAATTGATTTATATTTTTCTGAAAAAGAAAGATATATATATATATATATATGAATGCAAACATATACAAATACACCAAGACGCCCCTACGGGGGATGTACCTATGATCCTTCGATCACGCTTATAAAGAGACAAGGCATAGCAACTCAGTACATCAAACAAAATACAGAAACATTGTTAACAGAAAAATCTCTATCTAAACAATTTTAAACCCGAGAAAAGCATAAAACGTAAAAACTTTACTAGCGTAGGGGTAACGTGGAAAACACCAACCACTGAGTAACTTGGCGTCTGTGGAGATAAAAAGAAAAGATTATATCTCCTGTAAATAGGACGTCGGAGAGACCCCCTCCCGGTCTCTCCAACGACCCAAAATTCAAGATTGAAAATTAAAAACTTTGTCTTAATTTTATGCGAAAAACGAAAACACGATTTACACTAATAACGTTAATAGTAAAATAGGCTCTCTTGTAACAACTGTAGCTCCTTAGAGCTGAAAGAAGCCGACTCCTCGAACCCTCTGTGGTAACGTCGACCCAATGCGCATGCGCCAACACCGATTAAATAAATTGGGCTAATGCGTACAAGAACCTGTACTAAAGATATCGTAACATGGTAATACAATGCATAGTATAAAGCTAGGCTCTCCTCGTGGAAGGGCGGGACCAAGGGTGAAAAACACTTAAGCCCAGGGGCAAGAGAGCCACTAGACAGGCGCACTTGGTGCTCTAGGGCCTAAAAACACCCGCCACGAGAGTGGGATACTTTCAAACTAGCCACCCGCTTTGTGCGGATGGAGACAAAAACACTCTATCCTAAGTGTAGGCTACACGGGAAAGTCCTGGGAGTCGGACCGAAGAAAACCGGGCCATGGCTACCTCGTCTTACCTAAGAAGACTTGAAAAGGCAAACCGGATAAGATAGAGCAGCAGAAAAATATGCCTGGCGGAAGCTGCAAAAGAGAAAAGTGTTAGAAAGAGGTTAAATTAAAGAAAGAAAAAATGACCAGTTCCAGCGATGTTGTTGCAAACAACGCGCTGAAAAGAGTGAGGGTTAGTAGAGGTAATATTGAGGTCAGGGCTTGGCTGGTAACTACGTTTTTAAGGTCGGTTAGAAGTGCGTTAGAATCAGGTCATCGGGTCATATATATATATATATATATATATATATATATATATATATATATATATATATATATATATATATATATATATATATATATATATATATATATATACATATATATATATATATATATATATATATATATATATATATATATATATATATATATATATATATATATATATATATATATATATATATATATATATATATAGGGCAGCCATTTTGAATTTATGAAAATTAATATAGTATAATTAAAGTGTATATCCTCTCCCAAGACTCGTATACTCTTTCTCAGTTTCTCTCTGAGAACCTCAACGATATAATGGCAGATCAATTGGTCGTAGGTTTGATTTTAATTGGGCTAGAACTAGAAATGACATCCTAGCATTAATTAACCATATACTACTATATTATATTGCAGTGGACTAAGAGTAAATATTATCCAGCTGAACTTCACCTTTTCCGGCCGTTCATAAAATATAATGTAATTGTTCCTATGAATACCCTTAAGAACTACAACAAAAATTACTGCCACCGCCCACACAGGGTGTTCTAAGTTTAATTGTTCAAGACTTAATCTTAACTGACGACGAGTAAACACACAATTACAATGACGGGGTCGCCTACGTATTCGGTTATGATAGTAACAATGCTATCACAAAACGCTTAATACGACCCGAACGAGAACACAGGTACGATGACGGACAGACATAACATCGACAACCAAGTCAATGTCCACGGCCTTTGATAACCAGTTGTGGTGCACTGCCGTGTCTACCCAACCCATGCTCGAACCCAGGGCCTCGTGGTTTGTAGACATGTATGAAAACCGCTACACCACAGTAGGTAGACACTAATCCTAACTGTTTGCGCTGGTAACTTTATCTATTCATTGCATTGCATTTACATAACAAGCGAAATAAAACAACACTTCTTTTGAACTGAAAAGCGCTGGAATGACGCACGTGTGCATAATACGAATGCAAAAAGGTGACGAATTCAATACCTCAAAAAGTCACTTAGTTTTCGTGTTTTGCTTCAACAAGCAAAGCAAAGAACTTTGTTCAATCTACGAAAATCTGTTATAGTCACATGTCTTTTATTATGAGAACAGTCAGACAGTGTAGATACTAAATTGGTTATATAGACTGATAGATTAAAACACTGGTAAATATTGATAGACTGATTACATGACAACCGAGGTTTGCGTGCAAACTGAACTATCTATATAATTTATTATCTTTAAACTGTTAAAAGCGAAACTGTTATTCTTTATATGTAGTATGTAAGAGTGTATTACCAAATGTGACTTTCCAATGTCAACTATAAAGTACTACAAACTAGTACTAGTCGAAACTAGTGGTGGTGGTGGAGATGGGCATTATTTTCCGTATGTGCATTCTTGAGTCATTGTTTGCCTCTACATTCCGTTTGTTTGTTTGTTTGTTTGATGAGGGCTTAACGGCACCACAACTGCAAGGGTCAAATTGTGTGCCTGAGAGCTTAGATCATTCCAGAGTTAGGAAGGAAAGAAACCATGGGGAGATTGAGAGAAACACGAGTGAAACACAAGAAAAGCCAGAAAGCTGGGATCGAGAGAGGACTGGAGGAGGTGCATGGTGCATGCAAAAAAAAAAGTAGAGAGAGAGGTGGGAGAGGAGGACTAAATATGGTTGTAGAGGAAGCATGATGAAGGAGGAGAATATTGTTTTGTTTTTCTGGAAGAGCTTAGCTATTGAGTTGTGGGGAGCAAGGGAAGCTCTGGGAAGGCTGTACAGGGGGAAAGCAAGGAGAACGTGATGAAGTGTGAGGGTGCAATGGCAATTGTTGCAGAGGGTTGGAGCTAGGAGAAGGTGCCAAGAGTGGCTGGGTTGATGCCGAGATGAAGGTCTGATTTGATGCGTAAGCTGAAGGGAGGAGATAGGGTTTTAGTCCTATCAAAGAGAGTGGAGAAATTGGGTACCTAATGAGGTTGTAAACAGGTTCAACATGGGATCGTCACCCTCAAGGAAAAAGGTGAAGATGAGCGAATCTTATAGGGTTTTCAAATAGGGCCTTTCGGCCTTCTCGAGGTTCCAATTGGGGTGTGTGGTTTGTGGGGGTTTGAAGGTTGAAGCGAATAAGAAGTGGGTAATGGTCACTACTACAGAGATCAGCAGTGACCTTCCAGCTAAACTCAAGGAGGAGGTTGGGGGAACAAATAGACAGGTCAATACAGGTGAGGAGCCTGTGGCAGGGTGAAGGTAGGTCGCGGAGCTAGTGTTGAGCACGGAGAGGCTGTGCTGTCGAAGAGTATATATGATATACATTCCGTAGGCAAACCCCGCACATGCGACCAGCTCTTTTAAACAAATAAAATTTGTAAGAACCACTCAACTGGATCTCGACAAACGGTGCATCGAGCTTAGTGGCACACATTACAGAACTCGCCCCTTGAACTGAGCTCCATCCTGATTTATGTGCCTGTGGCATTTCAGTAACCGCATGAGGCCGTTTGCAATTTTCAGTTTATTTCCAAAATATTCCACTTCGCGTTTTAACAAAATTTGCCCTCTAAAGGTGTGAAATACGTGAAATTTGTTTTATTTGGACAAATTGTTAGAAGATTTAACCTTTGAACATCAAAATTGTCGCTATATTTCGTATTTCCACGTAAATTCATTTCGAAGTTAAAAATATTAAGAGCAGCATTCCAACAATAAAACTTCCTTCCCGTATAACGGCAAAACGAGGGGAGTTTTTATTTAAATAACATTAATATGTGTTATATCTGTGGAGTTTTAGGCATAAATAAACTTGTAAAGTGTATTTTTGTATATTCATAAGTAATCAATGTATAATTTTATTGAGCCATATTCAAAGAGGCATGAATTTATGTGTTGCTTACCTCGTAATTGCTATTGCCTACCATTATCTTTGGAAAATACTTTTCGCACTGCATGTGTTTGCTTTACGTAAGTATGCTTGATGGTGAATAACTCCTGACCTCGAGATACAAAAGTCCTTACGCGTACATTGCACTGATGAATGGAAATGGCGTTAACCGTTGCATTTGTTTTTTATGGTATCAAGGGGAGCAGGTTACGCCAATGGGTCGGCTAAGATTTTGAAAGTTATTCAGAATTACGCTGCTGTAGATGGTGATATTTTTACGATTTATGCAC
>JAIGNY010001295.1:745000-777073 GCA_020152595.1 Chiridota heheva
TATATAAATATATATATATATATATACATGTATAAATATATATATATATATATATATATTTATATATATATATATGTATATTTATATATATATACATATATAATATATATATATATATATATATATTTTATATATATATATATATATAATATATATATATATATATAGATACATATATATTTATATATATAAATATATATATATATATATATATATATAGATAGATATATATATATATATATATATATATATATATATATATATATATATATATATATATATGTATATATATATATATATATATATATATATATATATATATATATATATATATATATATATATATATATATATATATATATATATATATATATATATATATATATATATATATATATATATATATATATATATATATTTATATGGGTTTTACCTCGGAACGCGCATAAGGAACAAGTTCGCGGAACTAGCTGTGATGTGTTACGGAAAACTATAAATAAACTTGGTAGGATTTGGATTGTACTATCAATATGCGAGTTGGTTTAAAGAACGAAGTCATTGAAACAATAGTTGAATACTTTTAGTTTGCACGCAGTGGAGGCCAAGTTTGTTAAGATTTTTTTGAGAACAACAAAAAAAATGGATTTATTAACACACATAAAAGGCCGTTCATTTGTGTATATTTATCATACAAAAGTATTATGCAGTTTCACAGATTTGAGTGTGTTTACGCGTAGCGTGGTCATAGCCAAAATTGTAACTCTTGATAATACCAGTGAACGTTAGAGGCTGAGATGGCATATGGGAGAGGACGCCGAATGTGGGATGTAGGCCAAGTGGAATGGAACTTTAGACAAAATCTTATTTAACAACTAGCCAGCTCCAATGAAATATCTTTGAAGCAATACAAATTAAATGAAATTGAATGCATAAAGAACTTCAGTTCAAAAGTTTGTTAGACAGGGCATTACTGATGAAAAACTTTTTAAACTAATTTTTCTTAAACAAATGTATGACAAACTGTACTTTTGCTGAATAGAAAACAATTTTTAAGAATGGAGTGATAAGAAAAGATATAAAAATCTTATATCAAGAATATAATAAACAAATATTAATTCATACAAAAAAGTTTAATAAATAGCATAGTTCTTAATTTTTGGTATCATATTCACGCAACCTAACGTTATCGTTTGTATGCCTCGCTCTTACACTTTTTCGTTCATGATTGTTGTCGATAATATTTCAGCCAAATAATGTTTTAATTTCTGATAAATACAGTCATATAATGAGAAATATATCTCAGTGTAACCAAATATACAAGAAAACTGATAAAAATGGAAGAAAATCAACCAAATCCGATATTGGAAAACGCTTATCGCCTCTTTACAGCATGTTTACAATACACAAAACATCTGGAAACCCTCTGCACACAATAGTACAGTCCATGCAGCTCGGGCGTGCTAGGATTACGTCAGAATTAAAATAAAGGGATACATAAGCAGACGTGTCTACAGACAACGAGGCCCTGGGTTAAAGCCTGGGTTGGGTAGACACGCCAGTGCACCACAACTGGCTTATCAAAGGCCGTGGATATTGACTTGGTTGTCGATGTTATGTCTGTCCGTACGTCGTACCTGTCTTCTCGTCCGGGTCGTATTAAGCGTTTCGTGATAGCATTGTTACTATCATAACCAAATACGCAGGCGGACCCCGTCATTGTAATTGTGTGTTCACTTGTCGTCGTCGTCGTCGTCGTCGTTTTCTTTCATCGATATCTATTTCTTGGAAAGTACGGGCGCTTTTTTTGCACCAATCACGCTGGATTTTATATATATGGTAAATAGATATATGTTTATTGTCAGGCCGTGTAAAATGGACTCCCAAATAATTTATTCATAAGTTACAAAGGTCAAAGCGGCGATAACCTTGTGATTTTGCTTGCGCTCTCTTTAAAAACAAGAATAAAGACTTTGTATATAGTTTACAAAGTACGGTACTATTTTTTTTTGAATAAATAAAACAAAATGGTCAACGATATATAATGACTTTAGGTTCTCTATTCTGTTTGAAATGGAACAAAATATTCAGAGACTTTTTAGTTATAACGTTTGAAGTGCAAAATATGTGTGATGTTTAACAGCGTTTTGCAGTTAAGGAGATTATTGCAAGCGTATGAACCAAACATTCCCATATGCAACTTAAAGGTACTTGGCGAAAAAAACTGGTAAACTGCCTGACCTACTGTCTCTCTCTCTCTGGCTGCAACACGAGAAATGAAATAAGACAAGTGGTTTGCCAAGAAACAAGCTGAAGAAACAGCAAAGGGCTCAAGAACCAATGCAACTAAACCACAACAACATGTATGTGAACTGAGGCATTCCAAAACAAAGGTGCGTGGCACAATGGCTACACACAACATGAAGCAATGGAGAAGTACTGTATTGGAAACAATGTTGTGAGGAAAAAACGAGTCGCTACAGTCTTCGTAATCATATTTCTCAAAAACTGCCTAAATACGTTTAGAATATGCTTGACTGTATGTATGATTCCTTCCCCAATACTTCAAACGAACCTCCCATGACTCAAACTTAGTTGATTTTAAAGGATTGTATACATATTTATAAGTGTCATACACAGTGCCGCCATTAGCCGAGAACCATGGGTATCATAGACACACGGGCCCTTATGATAAGTCATAGTTCTACTTTTTACACATTTTGAGATATTATAACCAGGCGCGTTAGTGGACCTCTTTGACTGCATGGCTGTAAATTATAAAATTTACCGACGACCAGTGACGACGAAAAAAGTAAACCTTCCTGAGCTGCTGAAAGGATTTCACCCCGTTTAATTGGGAGGTAAAATTGAGAAATTACAAACATATCAAATTGAGAAGAATTGATAAAACTGAAAGAAAAACTGGCAACAATTTGAAAGAATTTGGCAACAATTCCTGAAAATGGAAGAAAATTCCAGAAAATGCTGGAAATTTTCTGAAAATTGAAAGAAAATTCTTCAAAAATCAAGCAAAATTGCCCGAAAAGGAAAACAAATTCTTAAAATAAAGGAAATTTCTCGTGGGAACTGATACCAGAGAGGATTTCACATTGCTGGTTGTATCCCTTCTTCTAGGTTGGGAGGTAAAACTGAAAATTTTGACATAGAATTGGAAAAACTATAAAAAAAAAACCTATAAAAATTATTCGAAATTTTGGATAAATTTGGCATTATTACCAAAAAGTGTAAGAAAAATTCTTCGAAATTAAAGTAAATTTCCCGAATTTTTTTGAATAGGCCGATCAAAGGAAATTATACCTGAGAGAATTTCTCCTCGGTTGTACACAAGAATGCTTTCTTCTTGTCAGGGAGGTCAAATTGGAAAATTTTAAAAGTAAAGGTGGTAAATTGAAGGGAAATTTGGTAAAAACTTTGGATATTTTGGTAAAATAATGCAACATTTCCCGGAATTTAGTGGAAGTTGTTCGATTAGCATCAACTTTTAATGGAAAATAAAACCATTTGCGCGCTTCTTAGCCTTAGGGCTGTAGGTGCCATTTCGGTTTCACCAGCACGTAGCTTGAGCAAATACTGTACGTTACCATATTAATACATTACAAGGAAAATTCTGCTTTTGTCTTCTGTCGAAAACGAAGTTATTGTGATTCCCGTTCATTGCATGTTTACTACCAGTCCTATACTTTCTCTCAGTATCCATATATGATGAGTATAGGCTAAAACTTAAAGGAATACAATTTAAGATACATATATGAATATGATGCATGGTTAAAGTCTATCTTAAAGTTTACGAGCCTCCTACGACCGGGGCCCCCTTCGACCCCGAGGGAAATGTCCCCCTCTCCCGTAACCCCATGTCGGCGGCCCTGAAAGCCTGGTCATACCATTCACATTACAACTCTCGCTTTCAATATAAAACTATCACACTTAACCTTAATGAGCCATATCAAACGAAAAATGTTATTGAAGCTACAAAAAACGTTCTACTCGGATAATACAGCACTTGTTAAAGGGTAATGTACTTGTCAGTTGTATGACTCACCCCTACTACCCTCGACAATGAGGGTCAAAGGTGAGTCATTGACATATGAAATAGTGACTCACATGTGCGTCATTGTACCAAATTGTCAGTGTCCAGAGTGACTCTGGGGTGAGTCAATGTACTTTAGACCCACTGACTTTGTACAGAGGTGATTGATTTGGGGAAGATATTTCACAAAAAATGTCAGTCACCTAAATGACTGAGGGTTGCGTCAATATATATGTTTTGTCCACCCACTTTGGTACAATGAATCCCCTTGTCCAGGGGTGTAGGGGTGAGTTACACAATTAACAAGTGCATAATTACTGTAAAAGAATTTTTCTTCCATTTTCAGGAAATGTTGCCAAATTTTTCAAAGTTGCTGACAGTTTCTTCTTCAGTTTTATCAATTCTTCTCAATTTGATATGTTAGTAATTTCTCATCTAGTAATACTAATGCTTCATAACCGAATAAATATCATTCTCCAATACTACTGATTGGCAGAACAAGAACAAAAACTTACGTCCAGTTCCTTCACAAATACCCTGCAATATCTTTAACACATGAATTTTACACCTGGCAACAAATCTAAAACTATAGTGCAATGAACAAAATACCACAATGGAAATCGTATTATTTCATGCAGAACAAGAACAAAAACTTACGTCCAGTTCCTTCACAAATACCCTGCATATCTTTAACACATGAATTTTACACCTGGCAACACATCTAAAACTATAGTGCAATGAACAAAATACCACAATGGAAAATTATCAAGAACAAAAACTTATTCCAGTTCCTTCAAACTATCTTTCATAAAACAGTGCAATGAACAAAATACCACAAAAATGTATTAATACTTACGGAAAATGAAAAATATCGGTCCTCACATAAAGAGAAGAACAACATTTTCTAATGTACAAGTTGAATATAGTATAACTATTGGAGTCACTTAATAAAATCCGTATTATCGGAGACTTGGATTACGTTCTAAAAATAGAACTCAAGTTTCGTAATAAATGTGTTGTCAGTTTTGTATTATAAACTGATAAATGGACAAGTGTGTAACGTTGGTGATAATAGTATGTGAATATGGCTTAATACAAAGGTAAGTGCTCAGGAAATCAATAATGGGTTGTCGGCAAAAGGGAGGTATAATGAATGACTATGAATCCAACACTGGCTTCTTTAGGGCAATTGTAATTGCGAGAACTGATTCAAGAAGAGGAAACCTTATTTGTTTGGATCACTAATTATTTCTTTCTTTTACGGATTCTAGAAAAAAGGATTTCTGAGTGCTAAGGTTACACTAATTTTTGTTCTTACAATCATTTGTAAAGTTTTGTATTGTATCTGAAATATCTTTTTACTTGGTGCATTATGGGAACAAAGCGGCATCATTAAAATTCGTAAAGGTATATGGACAGGCGCTAAAACATGATGGCTTAAATTCGCCTGAAATTTTACTGAAAATCATAAAAATAGCAAAACGTCCCTTCAAAATTGGTTAAAAATTGACTATTCTATAGCATTTTGAAGTTCTGGTACCGAATTGGCATAAATTGTTTAATACTTTGTGACATCACAACAAGAACACCATGACTATTGCTTATGTTAATTTATTGTTTTTTTAAGCGCTTCCCCAAGTTGTATGAGAAAGCAGTTGGTTGTATTGCAAATTAAATTTTGCTATAGCCGTGACCCATAATTAGCAGTAAATACAATTTGATTATCTGTTGTGTTTGAAATTTAGGAGAGAATATAAAGGATTACATTAAAGTTCTGCACGTTCAGAAAAACTCTTCAAACTTTAATTTGTCATACCTTAAAAAATGATAAACGTTATTTCAACTATTTAAGGACTTATCTGCCTAGAATGTTATGCTCCTTCATCTAAATTAAAGCTCTCTCCATGGTCAGATATCTTTAAACAAGGCTTACAGGAACCATATTGTATAATGCAGAACAAATTACGTACGCATATTGCCAAGGGATTCTGTAGTAATTTCTACTAACTTAATTATAACTATTTTAACTCCTCTAATAACAGAGTAATATGGATGGTAATGACATTAATTGGGATGAATTCTTAACGAAAAGAACAAACATGATGTCCACCCCATGTGCAAAACGTTTTTCTTGTAATTTTTGTCTAGTAAAATCAGGTTTTAAACAGTAGAGATAGCAAGTAACAAAACAATGGTCATAAATGAAATACCGACTGGTTGGCTCAGTTATAAAGATTTCGTTATTACTCCTAGACATTATCAAGCAAGTGTATTTTCGGAGTATAGGTGGCAGTCTTGACCATTTGAGAAAGGACAAAAGTTTCCAACAAAGTTCACGACTTCATTACGTTTTGCATATATTAATGGTATAGTCACCAGAAATGACAGGATTATTTTATTGTCAATGATACAGTCAACCTCGAAATAAATATTGAATTTGTTGGAAACTGTAGACAATGTATCTGAATGCACCATGGAGTTGGGGGGACAATATGTAATATAAACAGGTAATAGTTAAAGTAAGTATAATAAAGTTTATAGTTAAAGTATGATAAAGTTAATAGTTAAAGTATAATAAAGTTAATAGTTAAAGTTTAAACTTAATAGTTAAAGTTTAATAAAGGTAATAAAAAAAGTATAATAAAGTTAATTGTCACAGTATTTTCACCAAAGCGTATTAAATGCATTTATATTTTTGGAATCAAGACTTTCAACGTGAGAATTTTCTGACATGGTAAGGAAGAGGGGGTGGGGGGGGGGGGAGGCTATGCAAAATACTGAAAAGGAAAGGCAGCTGAAAAGTTTAGGTTTTTCTTACAATTCTTTCCTTACTTTCAGTGATTGAAAATGTTTCAATATCTTCTCCCATTGCGTAAGCCAAGTAAACTTGATTAAGCCTAGTAAGGCTTACTGAAGGCTTATTCTTAGGATCACCAACTCTCCTTTCAAGCCATTTTGGAACATTATTGAAAATCAAGAATATTCATTAGAAAGTAGAGAAGTTTGTCAGTCATACATCACAAATTGGCATAAAAGTTTTCAAATCAACATATAAAATTTAAATTTAAAAATAGGTGAAATGGTAATATCATGCATATAGAAGTTATACATCATGCAACATAAAGCAGCTCGGGTAAGACATAAATTACAGAACTCGCCCCTTGAACAAAACGCCGTCCTGATTTTCTGTGCCTGTGGCATTTCAGTAACCGCACGTGGTGGTTTGCAATTTCCAGTTTATTTCCAAATTATTCCACATCGCGTTTTAACAAAATTTGCCCTCTAAAGGTGTGAAATACGTAAATTTTGTTTTATTTGGACAAATTGTTAAAAGATTCAACCTTTAAACATCAAAATTGTTGCTATATTTCTATTTTCACGTAAATTAACTTTTAAGAAATATCAAGAACAGCATTCCAGCAATAAAACTTCCTCCCCGTATAACGGCAAAACGAGGGGAATTTTTATTTGAATAACATCAATATGTGTTACATCTGTGGAGTTTGGGGCATAAAGAAACTTGTAAAGTGTATTTCTTGTATATTTATAAGTAACCAATGCATAATTTTATTGAGTCATATTCAAAGAAGCATGAGTTTGTATGTGTATGAATATCCGTAATTGCTATTGCCTACAATTATCTTTGGAAAATACTTTTCGCACTGCACGTGTTTGCTTTACGTAAGTATGCTCGATGGTGAATAACTCCTGACCTCTAGACACAAAGAGTCCTTACGCGTATATTGCACCGATGAATGGAAATGGCGTTAACCGCAGGATTGTTTGTCGAAATAGGGTCCAGGGGAGCAGATTACGCTAATGGTCGGCAAGATTTTGAATTTCACTCAGAATTACGCTGCTGAAAATGGGTATTTTTACGATTTCTGCACCAAATGAAATAATTAAACCGGTTTTCAGGGCATAAATGATCCAAGTAAGAACTCCTTGATCTTTAAATATTAAGGTTTTATAAAATTGCAGCATTTTTAGTCGAGTTGTCTCAACTACCTGTGTGTCCGAATAATTGCATTGAGAGAGTGTCCTTGAACGGGATTAAAATGACACTGGCAGTTTCATCCCGTCCCGTTTCAAGGAGCGCTTTCTTTAAATGAATGTTGTCTGGAATGCCACCCACTTCCTGATTCATGCTTGTGGTATGTTTTGAAACACAGTAACGCATCTCCAGTATAAGCAAATTGAAATACAAACAGCTTCTATTTTCAAAATGGATTTCTATTGTCAAAATGGACTAGAATAAATCCTTCAAAATTACCATTATATTCCTTTTTAATACTTACAAAAAAACTCTGTACCAGAATAGCTAACAAAATTCTTGTTTGGTATTCTGGTACATAGTTTATGAAGTAACAAAAAAGAGTAAAATGGTAATGTGAAGGCTTTATTCCAGTCCATTTTGACAATAGAAATCCATTTTAAAAATAGAAGCTGTTTACACTGAAGATCCTAACATGTCCATTTTTTTCAGTTTGGATGAGTTGGAATTTTATCAATTTTACCGAACTTACGATTTTATGAAAACATACAGTTGAATCTTCCATTTACTACTTAATAGACAAGTATATAGACAGGTAGATATTTTATCTTCATCGGAGAGAGCGTAACTGGTTAAAGTCTGAACAGAAAACTCTTTGAATTACGTCAAATAAAAAAGGTAGCTAAACAAAGTTTGAGAACTGTTTAAAGTATGCAAGTTGACAGCTCAAAATCTTTAATACATGTTTTAAATTTATGTCCTAAATTTTAGTCATTCAGTGAAAATCATCCTTTTCCTGCTAAAATTTGATTGAGGTAGATTCAAAACCTCTTGGTCATGATCAACTGCCGCCGCTGCCATTCCACTAACGTTGGTGATGAATCGAAACACAATAAATTGAGATAAGGAACATATATTCATAGGTTCTGTTGTTGTGATGTCACATAATTTCAATAATAGTAAGTAAGCATGTAAGCAAGCTATATCAAATACACTTGTCTTGAACTTCAGACACATCATATCAGCATAATTTCATAACTTACCTCCATAAAAAGTGGATTATCGAACCTTCGATATTATTGACAGGCTTTTTACTTCTCCGAACTAAGATGCTGACAACTAAAGATACAAAACGACGAGCTTAAGAAACGAAGAGTAGTGGCGCACACACTGAATCTCATCATACCGATTCTGCGAAAAATGTGCCAACTGCAGAGGCAACACTTGAATCATTTCTTCCTGATATTGAACAGTTGATTTATACTCACCTTATTCAAGCAGTAAGTTCTCAAGACTTTCAAAGTAGAATTCTTAATGCCGTTATTGAAGCCGTTTCTACAACCGTTTCCACGAACATTCATGATGCTTTACAGCTCGAGCTCCATGCAAAACAAGAAGAGATTGATGAAGCAAACGCCCAAATTAGTAAGTTTCAAAAGAGCCACGATATGCTGTATAATCAAATAGAAAACTTAGAACAATATTCAAGACGTAATTGTCTACGTATTCATGGCTTGGCTGAAATTGATGGAGAAAATACCGATATGTCAATTATTGATTTAGCGAAGCTATTGAAGGTAGATATGACCCCTGGGGACCTTGATCGTTCACATCGCTTACCATCCAGAAGAGATACCAACGATCCCCGTCCTGTAATAGTGAAGTTTGCAACATACAGAACGCGTGATTGATTTTACAAAAACAGATCAAAACTTAAGAACCTACAACCCAAGATATACATTCACGAGGATCTAACACAAAAAAGACAAGCACTTGTGCGTGATGCAAGAAAGAACGAAAACGTGGCCAGAGTGTGGACCCAAGATGGCAGGATTTATGCTGTTTCTAAATCCGGACGTAAATCCCTTATTCGAAGCCCATCAGACCTAGTAAAAAGTCTAGCTTCTAAGATTCGCCACAGGACCATTACTTCCTTTGTTTTATCATTACCCACCATGATTTACATAATAATCTGTTGGATCTGAAAATATACATATACCTTAGCTCAGCTATATCTGTTTCGTGGGTATTTAACGTACTTGGATGCCTTCTACAATCTCTTCATACAAAGTCACATTTTTTTAAGTGCCATGTCTTTCACTTACAATACGGATTACTCACTACAATTGATCTTGAACTATGGTATTTCAACAACCATTCTCACTATGTCAACTTCAAATTCTACAACATGCACTCCGGGAAGTTACGTGATGAAACTTTTTTCTTTGATCAACATTCTTTAGAGTTCTCTCATTGTTGCTGTTTCTTTTCTTTTATTGTTTTTTGTGTGACACTTGTGTTATGTCATTGTTAATGCATAATGGTCAATGCGGGTTTTGTCTTAAGAATTTACAACAAAATTCAGATTTATATTTCAGATGCAATAAATGTCAAAATATTTTTTTGTATCATGAAATTTGTCTAAACTTCCAACTATGCAAACAATTAACAGACAGGAATAATATCTCATGTATTCATTGCATTCCAATGTTTAGCCAATTATTTAGAAATAAGTCGTTCCCTAGCCCAAGTATAAATGACGATGGTGGAAGCAATACCATTTTTGACCAAATGCTCCTTTCCTTATCACAAAATTGTGACTACCATGAGGATCTTAATGTTAATATCTCCCCATCTATTGATAATCATTTCTCCATATTTCATAATAATATTAGAAGTCTTCCTGCTCATTTTGATGATCTTCAGGTCTATATTGCTTCCTAAATTTTAACTTTACTGTCATGGGCATCTCTGAAACATGGTTCAATCATGTCCATAGTTCATCTTTATTTAGATTTGATGGATATTCTTTAGTACGTGTTGATAGGCCTGCCAAAGTTGGAGGCGGTGTATGTCTCTATGTCAAAAATAATATTTCATTTACTGTTTTAGATGACTTATCATTCTCCTCAGAACGTGATTTTGAGTCTTTATTTATTGAAATTAATTGTGATCTGTTTTCAACTAAAGCTATTGTAGGTATTATGTACTGTTCACATGGTGTTGGTAGTATCTCATCCTTTGAAAAAATGTCATGCATCTTTGAGAAAATATCAAGTTACAACTGCCCCTCTTTTGTTATGGGTGACTTTAATGTTGACCTTAGTAAGGAAACTCAAGACTCACGTTCAAATGACTTTTCAATTTGCTATTATCATGCTCTTTCTATCCGTTAATTTATCGACCCACTCGTGTTACCGATTCCTCAATGACATTAATCGACAACATATTTACAAATAAGCCGGAACTTCATTCCATAAATGGAGTCTTGATATCTGATATATCTGATCATTTTCCAATCTTCAGTGTTTTAAAAACACCATTTTCTCCTAAAAAAGTTTAAAACATTGTTCGTTTACGTAAATTTACCCCTATTCGGATTGATGAGTTCTGTTGTGAACTTTTCAGGGAAGATTGGTCCAAGGTTTATCATGCAACTAATGCAAATACAGCATGTAATAAGTTTGTTTCGATTTTTCTTACACACTATGATAATTTCTTTCCCGTTTGTTCTTCAGTTACGAAATGTAATAAACAAAAATGTTGGATAACAAATGGTATAATCAAATCTTGTAAAACTAAGAATCAGCTTTTTAAGAGGTATAAAAGAAACCCCTCTGCCCAGAACCGTAATGAACATAAAGTGTTTCGCAATAAACTCACCTCAGTTATACGTGTTGCCAAGAAAATGTATTTTGCTCATAGTTTTGCTAATTGTGCTGGTAATATAAAAAGTACCTGGTCTGTTATTAATAAGTACTGTAGGGGAGGGAATGAAACAAGCAAATGCCTAAATAAACTAACTCTCAATGAGAAAACATATAATGCCCCTAAGGAGATATGTGATGCTTTTAATGATTATTTTATTTCAATTGGTTCAAAATTAGCAGGTAAAATCCCACCGTCTAATGAACATAAGTTCATAAGTTTGAAGAGTTCTTGCCCCCATCCAATCCTTCCACTTTTTTTCTTCATCCTACAAATGATGCTGAAGTGCTTAAATTAATTAATGGTCTTAAATCTGCTGCTCCTGGTTTTGACGATATTTCCCCAAGTGTTGTAAAAAGATGTTCATTTATTATTTGTAAACCATTGTCGTATATTGTTAATCTTTCATTGTCAACAGCTTCTATGCCTGATAATCTCAAAGTAGCTAAGATTATTTCTATTTTTAAAAGTGGTGATAAGGAGCAAATCACAAATTATAGACCTATTTCGATTTTACCATGCTTCTCCAAAATATTTGAAAGAATTGTTTTTGATAGGCTTATCAGTTTTCTGTTTTCTCACAAAATTATTTATAAATTCCAGTTTGATTTCCTTCCTGGCAGGTCAACTGCTCATGCTCTGTTGCATCTCATTGATAAAATCACCCAAGCTTTTGAGAGAAAAGAAGTTGCCCATTGTACATTTTTAGACCTGTCAAAAGCTTTTGACACCCTAGATCACTCTATTCTTTTGCATAAATTATCAACTTACGGTATTCGTGGCATGCCACTTGATTGGCTTCGTAACTATCTAAAACTTCGTCAGCAATTTGTATCCTATTCTTGTACTCAATCTAATTCCAAGTTTATTTTTTGTGGAGTGCCACAAGGCTCAATTCTTGGTCCTTTGTTATTTGTAATATATATAAATGATTTGCATCGAATTAGCTCTGTTCTTTCACCTTCACTTTATGCGGATGACACAACTCCTTTTTACTCCCATCGTTCTCCTCATACAGTAATTGACAAAGCGGTTTTAGGTTTGAATAAGTATGCATCTTGGTTTAATGTAAATAAGTTATCCCTTAATGTAAAAAAGACTACTTCAGTTTTCTTTACGCCTACTCGTCGTGACTGGTCCTTTTACCCCAAACTCTCCATTGGTGATGTAAATTTTAATCATTCCCCCTCCTCAACATTTCTAGGTGTATTAGTGAATTGCAATCTAAATTGGCAACTTCACATAGATTGTATCTGTAATAAATTAGCAAAAGGCACTGGTATATTAAATAGATTAAGAACACATTTTCCTGAACATATACTTAAGATGCTATATAATACTCTGATTTTGCCGTATATATCATATTGTATTGTCGCCTGGGGTGGTGCTTATCCTTCTCACATACAAAAGCTTTTTCTTTTGCAAAAACGTGCCATTCGAATTGTCACTGGTAGTCCTTTTAATGCCCATACCGCCCCGATCTTCTTTAAATTGAGAACTCTTAATATATTTGACCTCCATAAATACCATCTTGCTATAACCATGTATCAATATAAGAATAACAATTTACCCAATGCTTTTGACCATTTTTTCTCGCAAAACTTTTACAAAACCAGAGGTCATAATGATTACCGTATTCCGAAATTTAGGCTTACACTATCCCAACATTGTTTAAGATATACGGGTGTAAAAGTCTGGAAATGACATACCGCAAGATATTAAAAACGTGAGATAATGTCAAAACATTTAAGTCTCATCTTAAGAATTACTTTCTAAGCTTATATGATTTTATCTAATTCTGAATTGTTTTTGTCCACTTTTTTCCTTAAGATACCCCGTTTAATAATGTTGACTATTGATATATGATTTCTTTTTTTTTTCATGTTAAGTTTGTGTCGTAACATATTTGTTAATTATGTTTTCATGGGGGTTTCTGCCTCGATAAGCCTTTCTGGCTTGAGCAGATAACCCCCTCACTATCCCTTGCAAATTGTCACAAATGTATGTAAAGCTCAATTATTATTTTCTTAACCTGTATATTCTTGTATTTGCAAGAGAGTGAAAATAAAGTTACAATCAATCAATCAAATAGCAGTAGCTTGTGTAAATTTAATGCAACTTTGAGCTAATTTTAAGGTTTACAGGATATTTTCTTCCAATTAAGCTTACGTTGTTGATAATTGTCTATAGATCTGTAACAATTGCTTTCTTGATTTCCCGTCTGGGTACGTTTAATTGCTGCCTTTAGTGATTGCAAATGGTTTAGTGGCAGGGAATGTGGTGTTTTGAATACAAAGGCCAGAAAAAGGTTGTGATGTTACAACAAAAAGTCTCGATTTTTAGTTCTTATTGTTTTCTAATCTCTTGGAATGATGTCATGAGAGACATTTGACCATAGTATACATCAATATGATATATGGCGCATGCGCTCTACAACTAACAGACTAGTTCTCCGGCTGCCTATGGGCGCACAAGAACTTAGTACTTGAAAGGGAAAGAGAATGAACACCGCGTTTTTACGCTTCTCTTCTCGAATAGTGTTCAGAGAACCAGGCAGGGTGACTCTCCTGTCATCGGGACCGACAGCTTAACAGAGGACGGTGTGCGCCATTCAAGCATTGTTACTTTTCTCAACAGCTGAATAAGGAGTAGGAGCTGCAGACGAGGCCTTCCGTTTTGATGTTTGACGTATAAGTCTGCATAACCTGACCGAGGCTTGAACCATGACCGAGCATCTCAGCCGTGCGCTCTGCCAACTGAGCTACCTATTCTCATAAGAAGCAAACAATCAAAGAAATTTTAATGTATGGATTTGAGCTAAAAACAAAGCATACTCTCAAGAACTTGGGTCCAATGTACAATGTTCAAGCAAATAAGTATATAGCGCCAAGGAGTGTAAATGCTCAAATGTTCACTCTGCGCCTAATGCTTAACGAGAGTCGACTTTCGAGTCAAATTTGCAGAAGATTTCTTTTCTTCTAATTTAATTCAATATATATATATATATATATATATATATATATATATATATATATATATATATATATATATATATATATATATATATATATATATATATATATATATATATATATATATATATATATATATAACGTTTTTTCAATTATGAACGTATGTAATCAGTAATTGAAAATTATGTGCTACCCCTGAAAGAAATTATATTCTATTTACCAATTTGGCATCATCTTCCTTGTCAGTGTATGTGGTTTCAAATGGTAGTGACAGAGAGAAGCAGAAGGGAGGGAGGAGGAGGGGGGAGGGGGTATGGAATACATTTTGCAATGCCTGTCCTTCGCTAAAGAAGTATTCAAATTCCAATCATAAATAATGCCAGCACTCTTGAAATGTTTGGAATGCCAACTTCTTGTCCTCAAACATAAACAATGTGAAGGCTATCTGCGACGCATCACACGAGGAACCACATATATAACGTGTATTCTCCGCACCCATGATCGGTTTCCCACTAATACGATAGCTCGTAATAAGTTCTCCTACTTCATTTTAAGCAAGTTTTAATTTTCTGCACAAACACAACAAATATATTCCTTCTCCAGAAACCAAAGAGTGTGTGGAAGCTCTTTGCATAAACAGATAAATAAATATAATTCCATTCATTTTGACATCCTATAATTTCTCTGCAATCAAAAATATACACTCAGACGATGAGCTCGCAATTGCAACTTATTTCTTAAATAACCGGCAAGCCCAAATATTTTGAAGAATAATAGGCGAGGTGAAGCCGAGCGTTCAAATTATTTGCCGAGCCGGTTATTATTAACAATGGGCAAGCAAGAGCAGTTTATATCTATTCTATCACCAAATATGATAAAAAAAACTTTGGAAAACTTAAAAAAATCTGATCAAATTCAGAATGTTGAAGAAACATCCGAAATTTATACACTGTACCGCACATGCATCAATCCAGCTTATTTGCATATAACGACACAAGAGAGAATGTTGACTGTTTCTAATCCACCAGTTTGTACTTTTGTCCAACGAACAAAACTTGATACTCGCGAATTCATCAATTTAGAAGTGTAATGTAAGTATTTTGCAATATAAAAGCAATATTTCAGAAGAAACACATTCTGGTTTATCCCTAAAGAAAAAATATCTTCGTTAACTTAGCGAGAAACAATACACAAAGGTCAAAAGTATGTCAGTGTCATGTCACTACACAAGTACCGAAAGCCAGCTGTATGCATGTACTCACTGTACATAGTGAGACATCAGTTCAGTACGGTTTGGCTTGAAGGCTTAAAGCATGGCTGTGTCCCGTTAAAGTGCAAAGTATACTGGGAAATGGTAACTCTTTCAGGACTAGTTGTTATTGCAACAGATTCTTAAATTTGTCAGAATAGGAAAGTTTGAAGAGTTTTGAAGTTGTTGAACATAGCGTTTTGGTCCAGGGCTGTGCACTGCTAGGCTAGTTACAACGACAGTACTGTGTAGCCTGTAAGCACGTGATTTGTGTTGTTAAAAAGTTTTAAAAGCTTAGGCTCTAATGTTACAAATAAGACTTAAATAAGAAAATAAAGTAGGCTGTGGCACGATTCATTCCTAGTAATATACTTGTTTGGTACAATTAGATCCCTGTTGAACTTGTATTCGCATGAACTTGTACCCCTAACTTTTAAATTTTACAGTTTGCTTTTTATATATATATTGTATTGCATTCTATTTTAAGCTGTGCACATTGGATTATGTTGTTGCTCAATTTGAATCTGACATAATCAGCTTGTCAGCAATAAGTTTGTTCCTGCTGAAACTGAAATTGAGTATTTTCGGCATAATTTATTTTTGTGCGTATAATTATTAGTGAATGGTTAACCCGTGGTTACCATGATTAATATAGGAGTTTGATAACCGTACCCCACATTATAAACTGTCAATTTAATCAATATGCAACCGCCCGGTTATTGACGGAGTGCTGTCATTGGTCATTTTTCAGCTACTGTCCGTTCGTTGAGTATTAACGGGACAGTATAATTATGCAAATGTAACTTGTCAGCCAATCAGGTAGCTTGAAATGAATGATAGATATGCGTGCTAGGCCTAGACTAGAGCCACAGTGCTAGCGTATACCCAACGTTATGTATGGTTAAATTTGTATATGAAAGTTTTCATATCGCAATTTGAGTTGCACTAAATTTTTATTGCAACTTTTTTGACGCGTGTTTTAGCCCTTTGACTTTTGCTTCAGTGTGTGGTTCCATTTTTCCAATACACATGCGTTCATGTCCTAATCCGGTGAATAGGTCACTACGTGATTTGAGCATGAATATTCGTGCTAAGCCTAGGCTAGTGCTACAGTGCTAGCGTGTGCCCAACGTAATTTACTTGGCAAAATATATTATGGTCTTATTGTTGTGAAAACTTAGAGGCGTAGACTTAACAGTATTAGTATTAATACAACCAAGACAGAAAATATAACATTTGGCCAATGAAGCATGGGAATCTTTGTTTGATATGGAGGATGTGAAAGCAAGTACCCTAAATATTTTTAAAAACAGGCTGCATAAGCATTGGCGTAATCGGGATTTTCGCTTTCATTTTAATGTTGAGATAAACATAATTGTCAGCAATATTTCCTCATCTGGAAGTTCAAGCTATTTAAGTATTCTACACCGTAAATCTGAACAACCATTTTGTAGGTGAAAACAAAGCAGTTTATCATAACAGCTAAATGTAAAATCAGTCACATTTAGAGGCTTAAATCTCTATTTGTTTTGATGATAATTCTCAGGAAGGATTTGTTTTGGTTTTCATGGCAATCCTTAGAAACGATTTGTTTTGATTTTGATAATAATCCTTTGCAAAAAAATAAATATGTAAAGTCTTCTCCGAAGAAAGCATTAACATCTAACAATTATACATGGAAAGATCATTAAGGCGAGTGTTATACCTTTTCCTTACAATGAAAAATGTCTCACACTAAAAATGAACTTATTATGCAAATGAAGGCGCAATAGCACCATTTTACAAAGCTCTTAAAATATAAATCACAATTCACTTGGTTGGAGATGTGACCTGAGGTCATCAGACTGCATAGCAACTGCGCGCATTTACCCCGCATTGCAGTGAAAACAAAGCGATCAGCTGTGTTTGTTTACATGCCACGTACCGCACACAGTAAAAGCATACAGACTTGCCCACGTATATCGCGCAAAGGTTTGTTTTCACTCCAGAAAATGACGTCATCTCCCAGATGTGGCGTGGCACCAACCAAGTGAATTCCAGAAAGAAAAAGAAAAACATACATAAAACTATACAGTACATAACGTTTTAATATGCGTGTGCATAATCAAACCGAAACAAAAATTGTCAACTATGAAGTAAAATTATGCATTCTGAGTAAATGATTTTTTCATGGTATATGGTGCTGCTAAAACATGACAATTGAAATAAAACAAAGTGATATACTAAAAAAAATAGTTCTTTACCTTGTATAGAACTAAAACATCTGTAAAACCAGTGAAAAATGATTTAAACAAAATATGTGTGAGAGTCAAAGAATCTGCTTGTATAAAAACAAATAAAAGTTGGGTAACAAAGGGAAACTTATCATTCTACTTAGTTACATCATAGATTTGCTGAAAAAAGGACCGGTACACAATTTTCTGTTATGAATGTCATTATATCATCAGTTCAACTAATTTTGATTTTCCTATCACTTTTTGAAGTATTTTAGCCTAAGTAATGTCGTATCCATATACATAACAGTTATAATAAAAAGCTAAAATAGATTATGTTTGCATGCAATTGACTTCAGAGTCCTCACTAGCTAGTAGCTATTGTAGTGCCATTTGATTCCTACCCGTTTGTAGGTATTAATTTGAATATAAAATGTTTAAAGGGCATACACTTAAGCCAACATTCATAGACAATATCAGATAAACATGCATTACTAGTCTTTAATCCACACCTCTATATCTTCATTTCATAGGATGACGCAGCTAAACAATATGAAAAGCAGGCTGTATGAGGAACAATCTTTGTGAAAGATAAAACCAACGATATTGAAGCGACTCTATGGCGCTCTGCTGCAGAATGCAAAGCCACTGTTGGCAAATGGGTAGAAGCTACCAATGTGGTCGTAAATGAAGCAAATCAATACCACACACAGCCCTTTGTAGTAACCATTCATACTACAGTACCAACATTATGGGAGCAAAGAGCTTTGTGGAAGCTCTTTGATGGAAGTTAGCTTCCTGTGTAGTTAATCATTATGGTGGATTGTTATGTTGTTTTGCCGTGCATTTAATGTTGTGAAGCACACTATTTCACATAGTGTTTCAAGTTGATGTTGATGTTTTTCCAAATATTTTCAACCATATACAAAATCCACAAGTACTGTCCTTTTTAAACAACCACAGAGATTACTGTAGGAAGTGTTGTGATGACATTACTTGGATGACTTTGACTTTAAGAACAATACTTAAAATTTTGTGGAAAAAGAAAATCTTCAAAAAAGAATAATTTCTTGCTGAAATAATACATAGCAGTTTGCTAATGGTTTACAATATCTGGCAATTTGCTAAGCAATTTAAAGGTAAAAAATATACCCGGCTTTCAACGAATAATGTTCCTTTGAAATATATAAATTTGCTGTCATACCAAAATGTACAGTAATAACTTGGGTGTTCAAAGTATACATAGGCCTGATGGTCGATGGGTTTCTGTAGGTGTTTCAGTAGGTATTTCAGTGGTGACTTGCAGACCAAAATATAAGGTGTTCTCGTGAAAGAAGTTTAAAAGATTTAGAGAATTTAGAGGATTTTCAGTCTTGTTGAAGAAATTCTTAACTTCTAAATAAAACTTTTTGAATTTTCTTAGTAGCACTTATAATTTTTCATGAACACTGATTAAAATTTTAGCAATGTGCACTGAATGTATCAATTGTGCTGCTTTTGTGATGTTCTGAATAACAGGCGGACAGCTATAAATCTTTATTTTATTCAATGTATTTCCTTTCTACTTTTCAGTGATTGAAAATGGTAGGGTATGATCAACATTTAAAATCTTTGACCAAAATTTATTTTTACTCATCACAATTTTTGAATGGCAAGAAAAAGGCAAAGGATAAAGAAACAATCATCTGCAGTGTCATAAAATATCAAGGGGGACAAAACAATTTGTATATCTGGGCCTGGAAATTCATAAACCTTTAATAATGATAAATTATTAACTGATTATGATGACATCTTTTGTTACTTTCATTATTTTTTAATGGATTCCAATTCTAATGTTCCTGCTACGTGTCCATAGACCTTTATAGGAGTGTGATTGACAGAAACTTAGAGGGATCATTGCATATAGAATTTACAGTTGCATGGCTCAAAGAAATGTATGTACTAATGTACAGATATTGAACCCACTAAAATTTATAAATGTGAAGTCAGCAAAAGTTTAAAGGTGTATAATGGACCAAAGTATAAAAGTGTATACTCATCCAATATATAAAGTTACAGTCAACCAATATTTAAAAGATGTACAAGTGACCATATTTAAAGATGTTGAGTCGACCAATATAAAGGGACACTTTTATTGAATGTTTTATTATTATGCATGATTGGATGTCAGTTTGTGTTATGATCAACTAATATGAAACGTATATCATGAAATTAATAAATATGTGAACAAAGCATCGAAAACTCCAAAAAAAATAAAGAATTCTGGTTCAAAAATCTCTGCATGTTATTGGATAATTACCATTTGGTTAAAATACATCAATTTAACTTGTAAGAACTATTACAAATAACAATTCATGTTATATTTGTATTTCCTTCTTCAGGTTAAAGCAATACCAGCATGCAGTAGCATTACCCAGCGTGCAATATTGACACAATAATCATAGCATACACCATCGTGCATGAAACATTCCGTCTCTGTAGAAAAGCCAGCGATTCTTTCGAGTACACTGCAAATGAGAGCGTAATGAAAGAACTTCTGGCTTTGCCTCCATCAACACTGCTGCCTAACGTAGAAACGGCTTTAACAAAAGAATTGCCAATAAACGTCCCTGAAATACACAACTCTGATGTAGTTGGTCTGAGTGGTGAACACTTGCTGAATGCAGATCAATAAGTTGCTATCACCTGCTACATCTGTACATACAGTACATACACATCTGTTATGATGTTTATCAAGTCATGCTCACATTGATATCTATTTTCATATCTTAATAGATAACATACACACAAGTATGTGTACTAGTCAAACTTACCTCATTAATTAATGAAATGTAGCTTAGTTAAAGGTTCATAGTTATGTTTACGGCAAGTGAAGGATGGTTTTTACACGTCTTTGTGTTTTTGTTTTAAATGTAACTTCCACTTTCCAACAAACTGCATATGCTTATTATATTTTGCATGCTTTTTATGTCAGATCCTATTGTTAAATAGTCACCTTAAGTTTTTTTACACGTGCTTTTTAACTTTCATTTAAAAGCACATTTGTAAAGTGTGTCAAGAAACTTGATGAAAAGTATATGTCAGTTTTTGAATATATTGCAAATATCATACTTTTGTTTACTCGATTGAAGCTTATACACACATGTGATTTGTCTCACTTGGGAATAGTTTTCCTTAAAATGTATTTATGTGCTATAATCCAAACTAGAAATTAGTTTAATATAATCATTGTTATATACTTTACATGAGTAATATGATATAAGAGATTGCCTGCTAAAATATAAGCTTAAGGATGCTAACTTATATGCACTTGTCAAGACAAGATTTAATGTTACCTGCAAAACAGGCAAAATGCGAAGCAGTGCCCGAGCAGCCGAGCCAGATAACCATTATCAGATGGATTGTCCCACAGATAAGCCGAAACGAACGAAAGTCGAAGAAGTCTTCCAGACGGATGCTGCCAAAATTTCATTTAAGGAAGACCTTAAAAAAACGCAGTTGAGGTAGCTAGGGCCCGTACTTAGTGAGTATGGACATGTGACTTTTGAGCAAACAGAGCCTTTAGGTTGTAGAAGATTGCTCGTAATATCTTTGCATACTGGGTTAGAAGGACTATTTATTAAAATGAAAAGAGACTTGGCATCCTTGCGAAAATGCTGGGTACACTTCAAGTAGTATCGAAGACACCGCACTGGGCACCAGACTTTGTTCTTTTGAGTGTCTGGTGGAGACGCTAAAGAAGGAAGGAAAATGGATTCCGGCAAGAAATCCAAGGTTTGGTTCTTGGCCAGGAAAGAAAGGTCAGGAATCAGCCTGAGGCCCCCCCCCCCTCTCCCCCAAATCAAATCTTATATTGACCCTCTGTGAGGGATAGCGCATGCAGTGCACTGCCACGTTTATCCGATGCCGCTACTAAGAAAAACACCATCTTAATGGTGATCCCTTTGAAATGGCAAGGAGCCGGCGCCTTAAAGAGGGCTTTAGGTATAGTTTTCAGAACCACCTGCATGCTCCAGAGCGGTGAAAGGTTTACAACCGTCGGGCGTTGTAAGAGAACGGCCTCAACCAGTTCTCCAGAGCGTCTGCGTTTGATATAGTTGGAGCCCCATGAATAACCGCTATGGCCGAATGAAACACTCGAACATACTCACTTGCTTTCCCGAGTTAAACTGGGCACGTAGAAAGTCCGCTACGACATTCAGAGGTGCCGAATGCGGAGAAACCGAACGCTTACTACACATTTATCTCGAAACAGTCAAATCTCGCAGAATATTTCCTGAGAGTGGAAAGTCTCCTGCTGTGCGCCGCTGTTTGGGAAGCTTCCTGCGAAAGGCACTGCGAAAGGAAGACATTCCTGACAGAGGCAACGCAGTCAAATGCAAGGCGCTTGTATTGGTTGGTTTACCAAGGTTTATAACGTCCCAACAGACCTTCATTGGAGTATTTACATCTAAGACGCACACGGCCGTCTTATTTGCCAGTCGTGGTTGGAGACCCACCGGGAATCGATCCCGGGACTAATGGAACTCCCCGGTTGACGGCATGGACAGCAGAGTGCAAACATGTTTGTCTATCGAGACAAACGGGTCTACGTCCGGTAGGCCCAGAACTGGCCACAGTACTTGAGCTATCTGTGGCCAGAGGGACCGCTCTGTGGGGCTCCCTTGAGGTGAGACAGCAAGTCCGCTATGGTGTTCTCTTTGCCTGACAGGTTAACTGTTTGGAGTTGAAGTTGATGCAGCCGGCACCAATCCAGCAGGGACTTGGGGAGTAACCATAGGCGCCTGGACCTGGTTCCGCCGTGCTTCTTGATGTAAACCACCACTGTTGTGTTGTCTGTTCTGATCAGAACCACTTTGATATTGATCAGGAAGAGGAAGTGCTTCAGAATCTCCAGATGCCTCCAGTTCAAACATGTTGTCATGAAGTCAAGAAGTGCTTAAAGTCTCTGCTAGCGAATAGGCTTGTACAACATGTGAACCAAGCTACACATCAGAAAGGTCATACATTGGATTAGATCATAACTAGAGAAAATTATTCCTTTTTAAGTAACGTAAAGATTGAGAATCGTCAGGTGTCTGATCATTTCTGGATAACTTTCACGTTAAATCTTGCCAGACCTCTACCACTAATGACAACAGTGACATGTCGTAATATCAAAGGCATATCGCAAGATAAATTTAGAAATGACATATTGGAATCTGAACTTCTAAAGAACACTCCATCTATACTTGATGATCTCACTAAGTTATACCACGCCACTTTAACTGGATTACTTGACAAGCATGCTTCATCAGTTGAATGGCATATACATGTCAAACCTAACTCACCCTGGTATAATGATGACATACAAAAGTTGAAATTACTGAGGAGAAGAACAGAGCGAGAATGAAGGATTTCCGGCCTTGAGGGCCATCATCAAATTTACAAACAAGCAATGTGCAGAATGAAATTAAGCAGGCCAAAGCAAAATATTAAGGACATTTATCCAAGTAGAAGCAATACTTTCAAAAATAAACAACGTTTTTTGAGATATGCAATCAACAAAGCACTTTGGACACAAATGTTTTTTTTAAACTATTAGGCAAAACATTAGGGTATTTTAGAGAGTTATGATTGTTAATTTGTTTGGAATTGGAAGAGAACCTATCTTTAATCGCTTTTCAAATTCATTTAAAATACTGTATAGTTCCTACAACAATAGCAAATGATGAAATATTAGCAGAATCTTTACCTAGAACCAATACATTGGTGGGTTCTTCAAGCAAAATTAAAAACATAAGGATAGCTTAAAACTCATCTCTGACGATCCAAGTCGCCCTGAAACCAAAAAGTTGTCTAACTTTACCAAAGATCTGACCAAATGATGTCATCATTCAGTGGTGAACATTCGTCTAACTGAGTTTGAACAAATGTCTGAACCACAAGTACTAAAACGCGGAGGGTAAATAGATTTTAAATTGTGTTTTGATTGGTCGAAACACAATGATACATTAATAGGCTAATTGCAAACGTTTTAGAATAAAATGTACGCCGCCACATTTTAATCACGAAAGATAACATTTAATCTTTAAGAAATATCGAGTGTGGCTACTGTGAGTAGCAATGTCGTAGATATCGGGGAACATTATTGGCATGCGAAAACAACGACTTGCTTATGTAATTGAAGGACTCCCGATGTTTTAATGTCAGATTGTTGGTGAAGTTTTAAATGTATTGATTTTCAAAGACACTACGACTGATGGAAAAAATCTACACAAGAGCTGAGGGTTACCAAAGTGTTGTCACAGCAAATTAACGAAACAGACAGATTGCGGCGATAAGCTCTTTTCCCCCCCCCCCTTTTTTTTTCCAGCAATTCCGTGGTGCGGAATTTTTGTTTTTTTACTGAAATATAAGAACACATTTAAAAAAATTGTATTTTCTCCCATTTACCGTAACAAAAAGTGCTCTTCGAGTTTCGGGTGAGCCCTATAGGAAAAGTAGCCCCGTACAATGAAAGGTTAAATATACTTTTTGTGTTCTGCTACATAGCGAAAATGCGAAGTGAAAGTATAAAAGAAAAAAGAAAAAAAACTTACATCAGCTAGCAGGCTAGTTTATGGATTTATCAAAATATCACGCATTATCTTTCCCATATTCCTTCGTCAAAGGAAAAACATCAAACATTCATTGGCTTCAGTACAATAACAAAAATCTGTCCTGCTGTTAGTAATTTATTTTATCTTCGTCACAAAAGTTTTAAGGCTTACTAGCTACGGAAGCTATATGATAATTAGCCCTGTACGATGAATGGTTAAATATACTTTCCGTTACATAGCAAAATAGTGAAAATGCGAAATTAAAGTAAAAAGAAACAAACTTACGTCAGCTAGTTCATGGATTTACTGAAACATCACACATTATTTATCTTCACATATTCCTTTGTCAAAGGAAAGAAATCGAACAATCATCGGCTTCAGTACAATATCCAAAGCATCACAATGACAAACACTGAGTTAACATGTAACAAATGAATATTTATACGGTAAAAATAATGGTCCGTTACATGAAAAGAAAGAAATCATTTTCAATGAAAAACAACCGAGTCGCGCTTTGTGCAAGGGATATTAAGAAAATGCAACGTTTACATATGTCCTTATCTTAGAAAACGTTTTATTTTTAGGAGGAAGAGGCAGATGCGTAGGAAGGGTCCCCTCTAAAAAATCCTGATTGCAACGGAAAAGTTGCACTTGTATATTAAGTTTCTATTAATGTCTATTAATTATTTTTGGGAAAATACATTAATTTTCTGGAAATATCCATTAATTTTTGAGAAATTTTCTCAATTTTCGGGAAATATCTGTAACATCTGGGCATTTTTAGATACATTTTCTTCCTTCTTCGTAAGTTTTCTTCATTTTCGGGAATTTCTTTTAATTTTCCGGTAATTTTCTCCGACTTTTGGGAAATGCTACCAAAAGTTTTACCAAATTTCCATTCAATTTTTCCAATCGTTTCAATTTTATTTTAATATATTCCCATTTGACCCCCCCCTCCCAACCGTGCAGGAAGAATGCAAACGGGAAGGTGAATTCCACTCAAGGAAAGCTTGCCACATGCCCCTCCCCCTCCTACTTGAATGAGAAACATCTTCTTCTTATCATTGTGGAAAACTAAACAGAAAAAGGAAAGAAAAACATCATTTGCGTATTAAATAAGTGCGGAAGTTCAAGTCGCGTATTGTTATCCGTAATTTCGAGAATGAACGAAAAAGTTATAAAAAAAGATAGGATGAGATTTCGCAATGCATACAGCTCTGTATCTGTTTTGAAATATTACAACGTAATGCGTTTGAGTTCTGTGGAATGATGAGTAAATATGGTTTAGTGCAAAGGTACGTTCGTCAAGGCATGGCAATAAATTCAATATTTAATCTTTGATAGAAATTTGTAATAAAAACATAATGCAGTCAGTTCCCAGCTCACTGAAAAATCGCTTTGTTTCTTCTTACATATTTTGCCCACTCGAGATTATGAATATATAATGAGCTAAAACAAGCTGTTTTTCGACGAAGATTACGACTGAGTGATACTAAGAATCTTTGAATTTTTTTCCTCACTGGGTAAAATAAGAGTGTAGAATTCGATTTTTAAAGGTTTATAGAAAGTAAATATAATGAATAATTTGAGATTTTACGGGAGAAACAAAGAATCAAAAAATAAAATAAACTGGCGTCCAGAAAACGTGGTCACAAAACATTTTCTAAATCTTCGTCCCAAAAGATCTTTGCATATATGTTGAAGAAATTTCTCTTTCACCTAAATCTGCAAAGATATTGATTTGATTTTGTGGAAGAGAGCTAGGAGCTCCTTAGTTTTGGACCAATTTTAAGAAGGCCTAATCTGACGTACATACACATCATGCGATGCAGTGATTGTACGAAGTCGGTCACGTGGTGGTTTTGTTTACAACGACAAGTAGCAGTAGAAGCAATGCACGTACACACAACAAGTATGTTTTGATCTTGTGATCACAAGAAATTGTTGGCCATTAAATAAGACATTTTATAGCGTTATCATTCTCAAATAACTTTAAATGTTTTCTCTTTAAAATCAACAGGCATCTCACAAAGGCAATTTGAACAATTACCTTACCAATTTAAGCATATATCGCACTTACGGCAGTGGTCTATCAATATCGCTTTTTCACCTTTGATCAAAGTATTTGGGTATGCTCACATAGGGTGACTGGGTAACTCTTAGTGAGATCAAAACATCACACTCAGTATGCCATACATGCTACTCACTATAGCAGTATAGTGTCCAGCCAGGGAGCTGTTAGTTTTACAGCTTCCTGGTACAGCCTATGCATATTGCTACAGTACACAGTCATACTGTATGTTTAATATCTGACTAGGCAACTCCATGAATGCTATTACAGAATTGAGTTTATAATTGGGATTGTATTTATTTATCTTTTTCTATTTCATGATTAGCCAAATATTCATTAAAAAGTATCATGTATTCATACATTTGAATAAAGCGCCCATTGAAATATGGACGGGATGAAAACTGCCTGTGTCATTTTCGTCCCGTTCGAAGGACACTCTCTCAACGAGTTGAAAAAGTATTACGCAATTATTCGGCCACACAGGTAGTTGAGACAACTCAAGAAAAAATGTTGTGATTTTATAAAAACTGAATATTTGAACATCAACGAGTTCTTACTTGAATCATTTATACCATGAAAAGTGGTTTAATTATTTCATTTGGTGCAGAAATCGTAAAAATAGCACTATTTTCAGCAGCGTAATTCTGAGTGACTTTCGGAATCTTTCCGACCCATTAGCGTAACCTCCTTACCTTTTCTATAAACAATCCTGCGGTTAACGCCATTTCCATTCATCAGTGCAATATACGCGTAAGGACTGTTTGCGTCTAGAGGTCAGGAGTTATTCACCATCGAGCATACTAACGTAAAGCAAACACGTGCAGTGTGAAAAGTATTCTTCAAAGATAATTGTAGGCAATAGAAATTACGAGATAATCATACACATAAACTCATGCATTTTTAAGTATGACTCAATGCAATTATATATTGGTTATTTATGAATATACAAGAAATACACTTTACAATTTCCTTTATGCATAAAACTCCACAGACATAACACATATTGATGTTATTCAAATAAAAACTCCTCTCGTTTTGCCGTTATACGGGAAGAAGTTTTATTGTTGGAATGCTGTTCTTGACATTTCTTAACTTCAAAATGAATTTACGTGGAAATACAAAATATAGTGTCAATTTCGATGTTCAAACTTAAGTTAAATCTTCTAACAATTTGTCCAAATGAAACAAATTTATGTATTTCAAACCTTTAGAGGGCAAATTTTGTTAAAACGCGAAGTGGAATTATTTGGAAATAAACTGGAAATGCAAACCGCCACATGCGGTTACTGAAAATGCCACAGGCACAGACAATCAGGATGGAGTTCTGTTTCAAGGGGCGAGTTATGTAATGCTAAACACAGAGAAAAGTCATTTAGCTGGGTATTGTTAGGGGTTCTTGTCAGACAAAGTGCACATAATACTACGCTCCAAAAAGTACTTCCAATAAAGTCAATTCAATTTTTCAGACTGTCTGATGGTTCTTAATATCCATCCGCCTTTATCAGTTAATCTTCCGAAGTCATCAGTTAATCCTCTGAAGTCATTTATAGAGGAAGTATCAGCAGTGGCAGATCCAGGAATCAAGAAAGAGAGAGGGCCGTGGAGGGGCGGATGGGGGTGGGCATGGGAGTAGGGCAGCCAGAGGAGTATTCATAGAAGTGGTCTGAGTGGAGTGGGTTTGCGACCGGCTGTCCAATTTATGAAAAAGCTGTCTGGGTACATTATGGTGTGTTGAATCGAAAACGTCCTCTTCGGAAAACTATTTTTCAGTGGTCACGGCATATCCAAACAGGGAGGATGCCATCCGTTAAAGAACATGACACTTCTTTGCCGCAACTTTGTCATTGTAATTTGTGAAGTTATCTCAACTTGAAAAACTTTCCCCAAAATACCCTGGTCTTGGTGTCAAATGGTGCCACATTACCGCGTCACAGTAATGTATCCACCCCCTCCCCAACCAACCATGTTTTGCCCCTACCAACTGAAATTTAGCCGACTATGATGAAACAGCATATCGTTTCAAAATGAAGATTGGGAATAATATTTATCACAGATTCATAATCAAATAAAAGTAAGAGGGATAATGAAAGTCATGGCAGACATATTTTTTGACATATGACACGGCTATGATTATAAACAGAAAATAAGATAAGGCAATATTTTTTGTTTCTATTGTATTTTTTCTCAGCCATTCATGGTACATAAACGATTCTACAGACATACAAATGAATATATTGATATCATAAATTACCACAGTTAATATTCAACCCAGCACTTAATAATAATAAACATGGTTAAGCAACCATCAAGATCTAATTAGCCTGCAAATAAGAATCAAGAAACATTCATATGTTAATATTTTGGTAAATACACTGCAGAAAATGAAATTTGTTTTTCTCATAGCAGTTGACACCCTGACACCCCGTTGAGGTCTACTTGATGGGTCTTTCTTAGGTCAGGGTATAGAATTTGACACCCTGACACCCCGTTGAGGTCCACTTGATGGGTCTTTCTTAGGTCAGGGTATAAAAGTTGACACCCTGACACCCCCTTAAGGTTGATGGGTCTTTCTTAGGCCAGGGTATAGAAGTTGACACCCTGACACCCCGTTGAGGTCGCTTGATGGGTCTTTCTTAGGCCAGGGTATGTTTTCTCATGACATCCATATACATATTTTCAAAATAAACAAGGAATTGTAACAGAAAACAAGATATGGAAGTCATGAGTTAAAATGACGAAAACGATCAATTTCTCGATACTTAAAATTGTTTTGTTTTTCAATTTACACCAGTACGTAATACCTACTATTAGGAGTTTGTACCTCACCAGAAGAAGAAGAATTTCTGTCATTCTAAACAAAGTGAATACTTACCTGGATGCACGTCCTTCATTCTTTTCATGGATTAATATATTTTTCTTCAGTTTATATCAAATTCTAAAGTAACTTTCTAATATTTAATTGATAAACAACGCCACCACTACTAAAACACAATACCGTATAAGTTACAGCTTAGCCTTCATTACAAATTTAATACTTTACAAATAAAAGAACAGGCCCAATATAGGCCTTTATTAATCAATTATCATGCAGTAGCTCCAAGCGAATAGTTTAATCCTTACAATTCTAGTATTCGGGATGACGTCACAATATGTGCGCAATTGAGTTGTCGGTGAAAGCAAACCATACTCTCTATTGACACTAACGACATTCTTTATTTCCCTGCCGCCTATGGATCAAAGTTTGACCTAATATTATAAAGAATATTAAGATCAACATATGCCAAAGTTTTTAAAATATTTGATTCTCCTAATTAAGAGAAAACAACAGCGCAAATTATAACAAAATCAGAAACCCTTATTAGTTAGTTAGCGTGCGTAAAAAAAGAACTTTGGTGAAATGCCCGGATGACCGAAATACTTGATTAACTTTAGGCCTAACCCTTACTATACTATGCTAAAGTTTAATGCCGTGTCTTAAATCAATGATTAAAATACCTCGAAACGTACGTAAAATATGCTTTTGACGTACGACGTGGACCTTAATATAGCGATCATTTCAGATGAACCCTTTACATGCTTGAACAAATCTGAGAATCTTAACCCTCTTCAACTGCAACGTATTGTTCTTAATCATCACCCGTCTAAGACATTTTTGGTATGGGCAGAAAGCTTATAGCTTAGTCTACCGATTCTTATTTATATTTTGACTTAATTTTCTGGAAAAGTGTCAGGAGCTCGGGAAAAAACAAATTTACCCCATATTTCAATGTACTATTCTGTAAAACACATTTCTCAAAACTGTAAATATTCCTAAAATGGGAACACTTTGCTACATGGAAGCCGCCATTTTGTGATATTTCCCATGATCCTTTGCTATCCTAACGTTAAAGCCTTATACACTGTTACAAATTATAAATTTGAAATACGTCTAGGAAAAATATCTTTGCTGGGGGAAACTTAAAACTTATAAAAATACCTTCATTACTGTCATGGCTACAACTTTTCTACTCCCGATTGATATGTTCACCACGCCGTTTTTGATATATTAGAGACAATAAACAATAGAGCTAGGATTTTAGGCGTGAAACGGCCATTTTGAAAATTCAAATGTTTTTCAGCACAATGACTTTTAATATTTCAAGTACATAAATTAGAAACTATGCATTTTATCGCAACATTTGAACAATATGAATACATGACTTCAATATTCCTGTAATGATAAGAGTTCATCTATCATGTTGAATTATATTTGAGGCATCCGCCCTCTATCACTGTACTTATCATCATCAACATGTAGCTATAAACGTTGTGAATCTAATCTGAAATAAATGGACTAGAATCGCCATCATCCTGTTTGCGTTTACTTCTTAATTAACATAAGAACACCACAATGAATGCATGACTTCAATATTCCTGTGTGCTATAAATGTTCATAATAATGGTCATGCTTCCATACTGACTTGAAAGATCATTTGCATGCACAGCAAAATAGATACATAGTAAAGTAACTTACACAAAAGAGTCCCTAACACGAAAGTAACTTCTGGTATTTTTACAGAACTTCACAATCGCAATCAAACTTATGGACAAATCCGCTAGTCAAGGCCCCGTTCTTGCCTTAAAAGATGGCCTCTCGAGATATGTCTCTTATTTGCTTCTCCCAAACTTTTGGGAGATTTCAGAGTAAACAAATACATGTACATTCAAAGAATGTTCTCACCTGAGACAATGAAATGTCTTAAAGTTTAAAGTATTGCATAAATTAAGAGCTTTGACCGAGCGGATCTACACTAAATACCTCGTCCATTCTAATTCAAATTTACGTAAATATAAGCGACGAATTCAGCGAGAGATAGGCATGTACCGCCCACTTGCGTAATGCACTGACATCAATACATTAAACAAACGAGATTATAAATCACTCCCTGTGACACAATGTTACATATTTCAAATATGAAATACTTTTGGGAAAAATATCATTGTTAAGAGAAACTTAAAACTAATGAAAATACCTTCATTACTGTCATGGCTAAATATTATTCACTCCCATTTTATATGTTTACCATGCCGTTTTCGAAATATTAGAAATAATTGACAATACAACTAGGCTTTTAGGCACGAAACAACCATTTTGAAAATTCAATTTTGTTTTGAATGTTTTTGTGTTTTACATTTAATATTCAAATATATATATATATATATATATATATATATATATATATATATATATATATATATAT
>JAIGNY010001289.1:0-31367 GCA_020152595.1 Chiridota heheva
AAAACCTACAAATTTGGAAGCTTTTATCGCAGGGCTTCCAGGGCTTCGCCCCTAGATCCCAAAGTAGTATTTTCGTACTAAAGTGTTCTTTTGTATGTCTTCATGTACTTTACTTAAATTTCCGTATTATTTCGCGCAACTTCGCCCCTTGGCCCCCTACCAGGGCTTCGCCCCTAATTGATTTTGATTAAAAAAGAAAAATCTTTTTATCAATTGAAAATGCATGTATCCACGTGTAAGCTTCATTGAACTTAAAGATAAAACTAAAATATTATTTTCTTCAATTGCAATTGAACTGTCAAAAATGCATATCCTCATGTAAACTTCCTTCAAATTGTTGTCTAATTTAAAGCCATTTTGGGGAATCGAAAGCACATAATTTCAGAGCATGGAGCTTCTCCCCCTAAACCCTACCAGGGCTTCGCCCCTGGAACCCCGGAGCCCATAAAGCTGACCCCTGGATCCTCACGCCGTCATACATGCGGTTCCGCCTATAAGTGGCGTAGCCAATGGATCGACCACCCTCCCTTCTTCCCGCTTTCTTGAGGAAATCTTTAAAAAAATAGGGATATTCTTTCTTCTTTGCTTTTCTTCAATTTGGGATAAATTTGAACACTTTTAGGGGGGGGGGGGGGTTAAGACCTTCTCGGACCCCCTTACTTTTTTATTGCTGGCTACGCCACTGCCGCATGGCTGAACATCTTGTTACCAAAGGCGACATTTTGTCGGCAAAATTCACATCTACACCCCCTCATTTAAAACCTTCTAGCTACGCCCCTGATTGAATTATATGTATAATTAAGAAAGATTATAATTCCCCGCCCCTCAGCATTATATGTATACTTGAAAAAGATTATAATTATTTGCCCCGCCCCTCAGCATTATATGTATACTTTTAAAAGATTATAATTGTTTGCCCCGCCCCAGAGCATTATATGTATACTTAAAAAAGATTATAATTATTTGCACCGCTCCTCAGCCACATGCAAGTCATCTTTTTCCCCCTCAAACTAAAATCTCTTACAACCACCGTGATATACGAATTATCCTAAAACTTTTTCTGGGGATCAATCAAGCTTAGGGCGCGGCATGTCTTAATCTGGCCCTGTTGATCTGCATAGCTTATGCGAACAATCTGCATAGTTCATGTCAGCAATCTACATAGCCTGTGCCAATTATCTGCATTGCCTATGCCAACAATCTGCATTGCCTATGCCAACAATCTGCATAGCCTATGCCAACAATATGCATAGCCTATGCCAACAATCTGCATAGCCTATGCCAACAATCTGGGAGTCAATCAGCTGTTGAGAAAGGTGGCAATGGTTGAATGGTGCTCACCGTCCTTTGGAGGGGACGTTAAGCTGTCGGTCTCGATGGTAGGACAGTCACACCCTACCTGGTTCTCTGAACACTTCTCGTAGGGTGAAAACTCGGTGTTCATCCAACTTCCTCCCGGTCGCACGAGACTGGCATCTGCTATGCAGGCTATAGCTTGGCATCTATGCTCCATATAGGAGTCTTGCCGAGTTTCCGCAAGGGAGGATCATGTACAAACAAACAAACAAACAATTCTGCATAGCCTATGCCAACAATCTGCATAGCCTATGCCAACAATCTGCATGCCAACAATCTGCATAGCCTATGCCAACAATCTGCATGCCAACAATCTGCATAGCCTATGCCAACAATCTGCATGCCAACAATCTGCATAGCCTATGCCAACAATCTGCATGCCAACAATCTGCATGGCCTTTGCCAACAATCTGCATGCCAACAATATCAATAGCCTATGCCAACAATCTGCATGCCAACAATCTGCATAGCCTATGCCAACAATCTGCATGCCAACAATCTGCATAGCCTATGCCAACAATCTGCATAGCCTACAACAATCTGCATAGCCTACAACAATCTGCATGCCAACAATCTGCATGCCAACAATCTGCATGCCAACAATCTGCATGCCAACAATCTGCATGCCAACAATCTGCATGCCAACAATCTGCATGCAACAATCTGCATGCCAACAATCTGCATGCCAACAATCTGCATGCCAACAATCTGCATGCCAACAATCTGCATGCCAACAATCTGCATGCCAACAATCTGCATGCCAACAATTTGCATGCCAACAATCTGCATGCCAACAATCTGCATAGCCTATGCCAACAATCTGCATAGCCTATGCCAACAATCTGCGTAGCCTATGCCAACAATCTGCATAGCCCATGCCAACAATCTGCATAGCCTATGCAACAACAAAAAAGAAAACAAACGAACTGTTCTCAATTTCAAATGTCCATTCACTGTCTGGTATAGAAAGATGAAAATATATTGATTAATGATAAATAAAACAATTGCGCATGTATTGGGATACTGATCAACAGGCTGGCCCCATACTCTGATACTGCCATATACAAATAGGCAAGGTTTCAAAGTTCTGACATCGCCAAAATTCTGACATCCCAAATTGCTTAAAGACAAGGTATGGTGTTATGGAGATCGCAATCATTGCAATAGAACGTTTCTGATTGGTCGGAATATCAACGCAATCAATAAAGGAGCACTAGACCAAAAAGTTAGGGCGCTCGTTTTTGCGAATTTCACAGATATATTACCCACAACAGATCGATCAACTTTATGCCTCTTTAGCCCACAGACGATGTAAAGGCAAACCAGAAATTGCTATACATTTGCGTACTAGATAAGCATTTGATTTTTGGGGGACCCCTTAAAAATACGCCTTCGCTTTTCGGTTTAGTGCTCCTCTAGCTTAATATAAACTGACATGATTACCATTCATATGAAATTGTAAACAGAAAAGGCTGTGACCATAACCATCAGCTGATCAGTAACCGTACGGCGGAATACATTTTTGAAGCTTGTTAAAAATTGATAAGAATTCATTTGGTCTGTAAACAGGTTAAAAAGTGTCCCTTACTAAGCCTGTGCATGTAGTATTTAAATTCCAGTCTGTTTTTATATTCTTGTATATACTGATGCTGCTCTTCAGCGCATATTTTGAACTTTGAGAAAAGCCCCAGGGGATTTGAGAAAGATTTAGTTTGTGAGATGATGTCACATAAATATTCAGCGCTTTGAGAGCCTTGCAAGAATTAGCGCTATATATGGTCGTATTGTTTAGAATCAGCGTCTTATTTCATGCATTTTGATAATATGAATTTTGGTTAACCAAATTTAATTTTATGCCTGAGGTCCAGAAATCTCTCAGTGCGTCCCTAGGCATGAATTTGCATTATCTGCCTTCAACTCACCATCACAAATTTAACATGCACTATAATCAATCACAAAATGAAATAGAAATCTTTCAGATATTTCAGTAATTTGGAGAAATACTAATGAATAACATAATGAATAAAGGTGAAATTTCGTTTTGACCAGGTGGTTATTATTCTTCCTTCTGGCAAGTTACCGGTATTGATTATTTATAAAAGTGTAAAATATTCTGGTGAGGCCCTAGCTGGGTTCAAGTCTGGGTTGGGTAGACACGCCAGTGCACTCAATGGCCGTGGATAATGACTTGGTTGTCGATGTTATGTGTGTCCGTATGTCGTTCCCGTGTTCTCGTATCCGTATTAAGCGTTTCGTGATAGCATTGTTACTATGATAACCGAATACGCAGGCGACGACCCCGTCATTGTAATTGTGTGTTCATTCGTCGTCGTCGGAAGAATAGACATATACATTTAATCTAACGGTCCCACCCACCCCGTCATCCTTAAGCTGTTAGGTTATACGGCTAAGCAGATAATGCATAAATTAAATGATGCGGCGGCGATGTTAAAGCCTGTAACTTATCATTTGCTCATTATTGCCTGCATTCTCATTATACTGTTATCAGGTTATAAGGGCAGAAATTAGCAAGGAAGTTGGTTATTCTGCCGTTATGCTGTTTTCCGATCTCAAATAGGACAAATTTGACGAATTTCATCATTTTAAGATGCAAGAGAAATTTATTGATATACTGCAATATTTGTCAAACAATGAGTTACGAAAGCCTTTCAGTTTTTAGTATTTTAAAAGGATTTTGTGGAGAACCCTGGCTCTGGTTTTGCATTAATTTTGCAATCTTATTTTCTTTATTACATTACAGTTTGAAACCAAGACGGTTTAAATAATCTTTATTGAGTGATTTATCAATGCATGGGACTGCCATTGTAAGATTATACTGTTCTTTGGACAATGTAATGTATTTTTGACGTATACTAACATAATAGGTGTCATGATCGTGTGTGTTTAATTTGAATTTTAATCTTCCTTTTTTTAGCAGAAGCCCTTATTTTTGTTTATATCCAACCAACTACCTCATCAACCCAACGATGTACCCGATAAGTACATCAAAGCATACCAACACGTCAAGGATCGACAGCGCCGAGTGCATGCTGAATGGTGGCGTGTTTAGACGAAATGGTCTGGAATATATCTTCAGCGTTGAAGAAGTCTGGATTATGGGAAAATGCAATTCTTATATTTTCATCAGGTAAAACTAATTAATTGAATTGGTAAAATTCGTTTTCAACATATCCATCCATAATAACCTATTTTTGAAGGAATATTTTTATGTTTTTTGTAACCTTTCATAAAATAGAGAATTTTTAGTACAAAAATCATGTTGATATATTATTCCTACCAGAAGATATTCAAATTTCAAGGTTCACAATGAAATGCCAATAAACGAATAGGAAAAAGCTCAGTGATGACATCACAGCAACACATTCTCCCACAAATTTTATATATTTTATTAAAATCTATCATCTTATTTTATTAGTAAAACCTGCTAGAAAAATAAATTGATGAAAGTTAGGTATTAATATACATTGCCAAATATACCCTACTTCAATAACTTTTGGAAAATTGTTTCTAATCATACAGAAACAACCAATTAACGTTCAAAAAATACATAAACATTTGCAATGGAATTATCTCTATTACATCATCAAACACGAATTCATCATACTGTACAAAAACTTAAAAATGCAATTGGGAATTTTAAAAATCCAGGTTCTTAAACGGAACATGATATCAACCTGATTTTTGTACCAAATTGGCTCTAAACTTGTGCTCTTTCAAATAAAATTTTACAAAAAACATTGGAATATTCCTTTAAATACTAGCGTTGTACAAATGCAGTCATACCAAAGATGTGTAGAAGCTCTTTGGTCATACACTGTTATGCGCAGATCAAAATAAAATTTACCAGAACAAATACATGCAGATTTTAATAGCAGAGTTATTAAAACTTCAACTCTACATCTCTAGCTTCCCAGGTTCGGCCCCATTTGAACCTTCAACCAGTGCTCCGCGCCTGGTTAATAAAACGGCCGTGGGCGTCTTCTTGGCATACGCCCTTTATTAGATCTGCCGGGGGAAGTTACAGCCATCAAACAGTCCGGGACAAAATGACAAATCGCTCTTCTTGTCTTCTGAGTCACAGCTCGAAACAACTGAACTAAATTATCGTACCAGCTGACCATGGCTGCATGGAGCTCTAAACTGAAATAGCTCCATAATCATACAAAGCAACGTCAATTATGTTATAATTTTTCAGAAAATGCAATTGGACAAGAGATGTTGTGATTATCTGTTCATGCTTGCATCTTATCAACAGATAATGGCGGTAACCCTGAATTTGGTGGTGACAACTTTCCTTTAAAAGGCGGACAATCAGAATACTTCGAGGGTGGCATCCGAGTGACGGGATTTGTCAACAGTCCGTTACTCTCGTCTCATGTAAGAGGGACGGCTCTGCACGGGATAATGGGTTTCGTTGATTGGTACAGAACACTTGTCGAGGGAATTGCCAAAGGAGATACCACCGACCTTCATTTAGATGGCTTCAACTTATGGCCGTCAATCAGGTAAAACTCAAAGGGTTTGTTGTAACTATGCTGGTCTGGGGTGTCAGAAAGAACTCGGAGCAAAGGGGCAGAAAATCAAGGGAGGGTACTTTTAACAGTAATTGAGGGACACTTTTCATTTTCGAAAACGTTGAGGGGGACACGTGCCCTCTTGCCCCTGCTCCTACATATGGTTTGAGCATATATGCGGGATTGGGGGGGGGGGAGCAAGGGGCACACCCCTTCTACTTTCTTTGAAATGTGTACTTTTGTATGGTAATTTTAGCGTGATTTTCACCTCCCCCAACTTTCGGCAGGCGAATCCCACCTATGGGTTTGAGATTCGGTAGCCAGGACCAATGTTGGCAATTGCCCATCGGGTGAATAGTTTAAAGCCCTTTTTTTGAAAATTATTGCTTTGAAATTATTAGGGCCATGCCCCCTTCCACCACGGCCCTCGACGTCGGGCCCATGGTAAATGATCATTTTAATTGTGTCAAATAAATACTAAATGTATCTCCTACTATGTAGGCTTTGTGAGTAAGTGGATTCCTATATGTTTTCAAGCTTCAAGAATGGCCTATAATCTCATATACCTTTCACTTCCTGCCCCGGTCCGCCATTAACTTTTAAAAGGGCACCTCCTGCCCCAGTCCGCCCTCAACTTTTAAAAGGGCGCTTCCTGCCCTCGTCCTCCCCCAACTTTCAAAAGGGCACCTCCTGCCCTCTTCGCCCCTTACTGGGGCAAGGGGGAAGTCCCCCCCCCCATGCCCCCGTGCTTCCGACATCGCTGACTATGACGCGATTTAGCAGTTTAGCCAACATAGGAGCATATTACATGCAAATCCATGTTCGTTCACGGAGATAACAAGTGTTTTCGCAGGTTTTTGCAGTATATATAACATAACATATAAAGATGACGGGCTAAGAATTCCTCCGCAAGAAATTCCAATCTAACACCATCGCCACAAAAAAAAAATACAGACAAAAATATTTGTAGGCCTAATATTGCTCTTTTACTTTTGTGAGCTTTAAAATGTTGAATGGTATGACGGGAAGAATTCATGATAACCCGTGGCCCTCGCCGCCCTTGATCTCGCCTATAAACAGATAAAACTAAAATCAAAATTTCAGACCATCCTCGATTCACTCTTGTCTCACAGACACGGATTACCATCACCGCGTACCGAATACCTTTTCTCTCTTGGTGACGAGTGCGGCAGTGACGAGGCACGTGACGACAAATTTGGGTATTTGAAGGATCGTGAACTTACTCACATTGATAGACGCACGGCGTTCAGATGGCACGATTGGAAGTTAATATTTTCCAGAGATGGTATGTTTGCTTAAAGGAAAGGTATCGTCCCATACAAACATTCAGAAGTGAACGCCGCCGTGCCGGTGACGTCATTTCCGGTTACCAATTTTCTTTTTGATCGCGAGAAATCTGTAATGTTATCAATCACACATCCGCCGGACCGAACATTGGGGCTTACATGTTTTATCGATAACCTCACAGATTTCTCGTAATCAATAAGCAAAATTGCAAACCGAAAGTGCAATACCAGCACGGCGGCTTTCACTCCTTAATCTATTTATGAGACGATACCTTTCCTTTAAACTTTCCTATTCCGTTTTCCGTCGTTAAATCTGTCTGTCAGCTCAGAAATTAGATATATCACGACTTCAGTAAGGGAAAAATTTGGCGAAAATCCATGCTTGACAATGGCGAAACGGTGTGAACGGAAATAGGTGATGACCTTTGTTTTGTTTTGTTGCTCTTCAGTATTTTCCGATATGAAGGGGGAGGTGGGGGCGGCCCGGAATTTCAGTTTGCATCGTGGCCCGCGATCCTCTCGGCGGCCCTACCGGTACGTACCAGGTGTCTGTGTTAGAAGGGGAATTAGAATATGAAACTAATCTGGAAACTCGTGGGTACATTTTAGCTTACCGATTTTACGATTAATCTGTCTTTTCTTTTTCCAATTTTTTCTTGATCTATTGTTGGCATGTATTGGCTGATTGGTCCTCAGTAGTCAAGTTGATTTCACTGTATGATCAGACGTTTGTCTTTAATGTTTTACTTTTCAACCAGGTACTGATTCCCTTCATCTCTATAAGATCGACGAGGATCCATCTGAACGCAATAATCTTGCCGACACACAGCCTGGGGTAGTCAAAGAGTTGCGTCGACGTGTTAGGGAGTATTGCCCGTCGGCGGTGCCGTTAGTACAAGGGGAGTACACAGATAAGTCAGATCCGCGGCTTCATGATGGTCTGTATGCACCATGGATAAAATGAACGCCTCTGGCAGACTGCTTTTGTTGCGCGGAATAATTCACGCCCAAGTGTATAGCGAATGGCAGGTGATGGACATGATGGATACGTAGTGTAGGCTAGCACAGCGACCTTAGCAGGGAGGTATATTCTCCACGCGCCGAGGAAATACATGAGATGTAAAGGTTCAGCTTGAGAATCAAGAGCGTGTGGTAGTTCCTCGAAGATCATACCCCGTGACGATCCGTGCAATCTACGCAGTGCAGAAGGGACTGAAAGCTGCTTCGGCAACCGATCGCAATTCTTCGTGCAGGGGGATGTCAGATGGTTATGGTTTTCAATATAGCAGGGATTTGAATAATAGGTTCACGTAATAGAGCTGTAATAAATTTTATGGGCAGGATTTCGAATCAATAACTGAAATCTGTATAAGCAGAATATAACGATGAGAAAATAATTTTTCTTCTTCTAAATCTTAAGACAACACAGAGCTCGATATAAAGCAACGTAAACAGGGGCTGGATTTGCCTACCGAAAGTGGGGGACAAATACAAAAGTGGGAAGGGGGAAAAATCACGCTAAGATGCAAAACATTACCGTACAAAAGATACAAATTCGGAAGAAAAAAAAGTGGGGGAAAGTGCCACCTTCAAATCACACCTATGAGGATAAGTTTTAATTATTCAACCGTGACCTTGTCAGCTGACCTTGATAATGGTCGCAAAATTCTGGTAAAAGATCATGAATTCGGTATTTGTTTCCCGTTAATGCTACAAATACTTGCAAATTGCAATGGAAGGTTGCTTGCTTCAAATGTTGTTATGTTAGATTTATTGAGAATAAAGCAATCACGATGAACGGTTCTTCCAAATCTTGGGGATGTGAATTTGACCCTTTTCTTACACGTTTGTTTGTCCCATATATCACAAACATTCGGGAAAGCTAGTACGTAGCATTATACGTTCTTCACATTCTGCATTTGCCAATTTGAAAGGAAATCACTCGGCTCAAGAAATTCATAACAACACGGATAAATCCGGCCATGCTTTCTCCAGCTCCCTGCTTTCTCTGACGTCACAATCAGCTGCTTACAGCGAGGCTTAAACCACACACAAAAAGGTGTAATTTTGATTAAATCGACACTACGTATGTTATGAATGTGTGCGTGATCGGTCAATAGAATACCAATGAGAAAATTTGTTTTAATTGAAAGGAAAGGTATCGTCCCATAAATGAATTAAGTGAACGACGTCGAGCTCTCTACGTCACTTCCGGTTTACAATTTTTCTTATTGATTGCGAGATATCTGAAAACCGGAAGTGACGTTGTCAGCACGGCGGCGTCCTTTCCTTTAAAATTGATTTCTTGAAGCAAGCGATTTTCTTACAAATTGCTGAAAACTGGAAAAGCAATGAGTTATTCATAATTATTGGTCTGTTGATGGTGTACTTGCACTACCATGCATGGTGTGACGTCCATCTAGCCCATCCGGCATATGAACCGCGAACTGGTATAGATTTTCAGCCAGTGTGGACTGTAGATTGTGTATGCGAGTGCAGGAGTGGGGAAGGACAGTAGAGACAAAATATTAAAATAGACAGTTTGAGAATGTGGCCTAAATATGCAAATATGAGGGTGGGAATTTGTAAGACAAATTTGAAATATTAGAGAAATATTTCCAGAATAAGGGATCCATATCTGGTGGCGATAAAGAATTAAGTGGACGCAGTGAAAATCTGAAAGGTTGTTGACTTCTTGATAATGCTTCTCGCCTGTATTACATTGGCATTTCCAGAGGGGTTATCATGGTTTGTATTAAATCAAGAATCTGATAAAGCATCTTCTTCTACAATGTGTGGCAGGCAGAAATTAATTAAAGAACCATATGATATATGCTGTATAAGTCCTGTGCTGTCATCAAAATACGATTTGTGCGTCTCGAGTGGGTTATAAAGTTCTAATAGATTGTTTGATTGCGTCATGTAGACGGAATGTGCGACCAGGGGTTGGAATAGACTCGGGGGTTCGCGGAGGTATGAGGCGCGTACACAAGCGCACTTAAACCAATTAAGTAATATACCAGTTTCGTTTTTGTATATTTGTCTTAATTTAAGTATCAAGGAAACTTCCTTTTGACAGTACTCAGCAATAAGCTTTTCTGGAATATATTTATTATGAAGTGGAGAAATAAACGCAAATTGCGATGGTATTAAATTCAAAACGAATCTAGCAATGACTAGTTTTATTATTTGAGAGGGTGTTAAGAATTTCCGGTTTGCCTAAACAGCTAAATGGTCAATTATACCAGGGATACCAGGCAATCCCTGGCGGCCAAAATGTGAAGGCGTATTTTCTTGAGTTTGAAGTATATTCAGCCACACTTTTCTTGCACTTGGTAGTACTGAAAACCTTTGATCAGTTGATACGAAAGTTTAAAATGATCATACTTTATTCTGATGAATATTTAGGTAATATTTCAACGACATGGGTATCAGAAATAAGACCCGTGTTTTTTCAAAATTCCCTTGACTTGCAAAATAGACGCCCTCACTTTTCGACTGATTCCATCCTTAGAGCGAAGTCAAGTTGTGAGACCAGTCTCCAATTAAATGAGCAAAAAGGCTTATACAGGGTGTAGCCAGCCTTTTGGATTGGAGGGGGGTCGTTAAACGGCAAAACGCTGATTGCGTTAAAAAAAAAATCCAAAATTGTGTTAAACTAGCGGTCTTTTAACTGCTCAGAGGCTGAATTTTATTGAAGGGCAAAAAAAAAAAATCATTGCCGCAAAATCTGACCCTTTTAGCAAATATTCTGGGGCTTTTAGCAAAATTTCTAGAGCTTTTTATTTTGGGGGGAGCCGTTGGAGTCGAACGACCCACTGGCTACATCCATGCTATAATACACCTAGGAAAATCCCATTAATAATTAATGAAGAGAGCTCTCACCTGAGAGGGCTTAGTTGTGTTTCTCACTACAATCTTGTGTCTTCACTAAGGTGGGCAAGAATTAGGAATATAACCTTGTAATTTTCTTATTTGCACCATAATAAGGTTAGCATAAAGGCAAATAACGCACACAATTTCGTTTTACTTTGTATTTAAAATCTAAAAGAGGTCATGACACGGGTACATTTTACTTATTAAAATAAAATATTTGGACAATTTGATAGACAATTATATGACTTTTTATCACAAAATCATTTTTTTCGCGAAGAAAATAGCAAATGAAAAAAATACCGTCCCGCTGGTACTCAAAACACTTTCCCACAAATGACGTTATTGCCTGAGCCTACATCCCATCAGTCCATCCGTGATGTACAGCCTAGTGTGTGTGTACACTGTACACATATAGTACGCAATTGTCGCAGGTTACATCATACTTTTGTTTGTCATCACGGAAAACTGTGAATTTTGATTTCAAATTTCAAAATGCCGGTTCGATTTGTGGTTGGCGGGTGTAGCAACACCATCCGAGAAGGTCTGAGTTTTCATAGATTCCCGAAGAACTCGAGAATCCGTAAAATATGGATTAATTTTGTGAACAATACGCGATCAGATTTTGTATGTACGGACTACAGCTATATTATATAGTGATCATTTCGAGCCGGATTGCTTTGACAGTTCGCATGAATTGAAAGAAAGATTTGGTCTTGGCAGTCCAAGCGGCTGCAGGGGAAGGGTACTTATACCCGGCAAGTACCTCACAGTACAAATGAAACCACCAGAAGATCTTCGGGATCAGTCGGGCGTCAACAATTCTTCAACTCCAAGTCAAGTCGGTGAGTAATCCGATACATTTTTCTTTGTAATAAGAGACAAAAGAACGCGTATTTTTTGTATATTATATATAAATACGTAATTACAGGGTACTGACAGAGAGCGTGACGCCATTCGCCCTATACTACGTATAGGTCGAAAGTCAAAACTCCTATACCTCAGTGCGTGATACTTTTTGGTTCGTCCTCCGCCCATGCTGCTTCCAAGTGAGGGCAGTAGATATGTCGGTACATTGAAAATTGGAGTCAATACAAAATAGGCAAACTGCAAATTCAACATAAAAAATAAAGATTCTTTACTTTCGAAATTTAATTATATCTATATTAGTTTTAATCATGTCTTTAAACTTGTCTTTCTAACCAAGATTAATGTTCATTTTATTTCTAACAAGAACACAAAAACAAGGATTTCTTTTTACAGTACATGCAGGACGAAAATACTTTACTAGCGCAGCGTTAGATTGTAGACAGGCATGTATCGCACCTTAGGCCTAACTGATATGTATATTTTAGGAAAAATACTACGCGAACAACCTTTCTGATCAGGAAAAAATGATTTAAACTAGTAGATGTCTTGAACAATTTCAGTAAATCTAAAATAATGTGCTAAATTAATTGTGCCAGTTGTTTTTGAACAGTCTGAAGCTAGCTAACGTCGTATGTAGGCCTACACCATTACTTTAACCTTAACTGACCGACGTAAACGCTGACAAATATGGGCAATAATTTTAACTTTATTTAGGAACAAGAATAAGTTGCTTAATAAATCATATTTCATTCAGACATGTATGTAACAATTTATTGCTTTTAAAAAGCGTTGCCGGGGTAGTCTTGGGTCATTGTGTTGCAATCTTGGGCCATTGTGTTGCCTAGCCAGGCTACAGTAACGTTAATGTAACTTAGGCCTAGGCCTACGTGTAAAACCACTTGCAATTTGGTCGCATAACGTTAGGGCTATGTACATTACCATGGTATTGACTTGTAAATGTCTGTCATGATAAAAAGGCCATGCTTGAGATGCAGCATTACAATTGTTAGCTAGGGTGGGTGGGCATGAGACCAATATAGGCCTAGGTCAAATTAGTTTTATAGTTGGTTATCAACAAAACACCCATCAAACAAAGTCTTAACAGACTGACCAACTGGCAGATAGGTGTGTATAAAACAAAGTAAAAGTAAGTTAAGTGCCAACTTGTTTAGATAGGTAGAGGTACAGTAGATTAAATTGCTCACTTACTACTTGTATTTATATTTCATTAAACTATTAAGTTTTCAGTTTTATTCACATTTTTCTGTTCAACATCCTTTACCAACAATTGCAAGCCCTAAATTCATAAAGTTTAAATTAAAAAATAATCATAAAACTCTTTGGAATAGGCCTAGGCTATATGTTGTATTGCAGCCTGCATTTTATATTCTATGTGTATACTTATTAAAGTTGCTTTCAATTTGTTTGCAAAACTTTCTCAAGCTCTCAAGTTGGGAAGATAAAAAAGCTCCACTTGAAAATTTTGCTTCATGCAATTTCTCTTTTCGTTGATAGGCAATCTTTAGTTCTGCTCTATTATGTTTTTGCTCTGGTATCCAATGTACAAATTAGTACAGTGCAATAGTATTCCAACTTTTATGTTGTATGATTGCTAAAAATCATTGACTGTACTACAGAGTACGAATATTTTTTGCAATGTAAATTAATTTTCTACCAGACATTTGAGCTGAATACCTGTATATCATTTTGTAGTACACAATACCCTGCCCAAATGTTTTCTGACTCCAGGCACATGTATAATGATTTTTCTTGGTAGTGGAATGTACTATTTTCAGGTTATGAGGATATGACATGGTAATTTTAGTGTACCCTTTTTATACATAAAAGTTTGTCTGCCTAACCCCAAAAAAGACACAAATTCCAATTAAAAATTCAACATGAAAACCAGCAGACCAGACTTTTATTTGCAGTAAACAGACATGAAAAATCACAGTGTTTTACTAGGCTTAACACAGTTGAATATAGGCCACACTTTACAACCATGGTGATCTATACTTGTTAGACTGCATAGGAAGAAGCTCTGATTTTGTTGATTTCTGTTTCTTTCTTAAAAACGCATATTGTGAAATAATAATATACTGTGGTATATCTATACCTACATCAACATCACTTCACAAAGTTTGCAGATTTCAGCTAAAGCTGTAGTGATAAGTACAGTGGAGGATTTATGGCAGTACGTTCATCCACAGAAGATGTCTCATAAGAAAACTGTCAGGAATGTTTGTAAAGTTGATTACCAGTTGTTAAAGTTGAATGTATACAGGTGATCATTGCAGAAAATCCAAACTGTAATGTCAAAGCTTGTAAATTTGTTACATCCACAATGAAGTCCTAAATCCTCTAACATAAATGTACATGAAAATTTATAGGAATGATTTTTAGAAGTTAATGGCAGAATAATATGTGTTGATCTGTTTTTAAAAACCTGAATTTACATACCATTTCATGTAACCTGTACCAGTTATATAACTTAATTCCTCTATCTTTCCTGTATTATTTACAAATTATTCTTTTTTACCCTACACACATTTGAATTATTTAGCTGTTAATATGTTCCCTTCAACACTACAAAGTTAATAGGTTTAAGGTGGGCATTGCAAACTACCAATTCATTGGGTTGAACCACATAAACTGACAATAAGACTTAATAGCTTTTCCTGACAAATTGAGCCCAACTGTAACAATAATTGCATGTTGTCATTGAGCTAGTGTGCGAGTTATTTGCCTTCACCTTATGTTTGGCATAAATAATCTTCCCTTCACAAATACCTAAATATGGGTTATTTCATTTCCAGTATCCAGGAATTCTTTGCCAAGTTTTGTTTAAATTTAAGCAGTATACACAACAAATCACCAGGCGAATTAAGTAGGTTTGGGCAGCTAATTTGAAGCAAATAATAGCCTAAATTCTTGTTATTGTTAGTCAAGTTCTAACTTGCATGTAGTCTTGCAAGAATGTAGCTATTAGTCATATCCCACGATACACTTTTTGACATTACTGGTGGCGTTCGTGAGGCCGCAGACCAGTAAACAACAGCAATCCTACAATGTCAGCTTACAGAAACGGGTTAAAGTGGAAGAAATTATGGCCAACCGATGGTAAATGATTCGAATCCATAACTAACAAGAATGTATCCTTTTTGTAGGCCTGAGGGCTAGGTCTGAATTTAAATAAGTTGAGTTGGCAACTTGAATTCTTCAACCTTTTTCATACTACCCGATAATCCCGAGCCTAAACTAGGCTTCAATAACTAGGCCTAGATCCACCTTAGTTAATATTACATTGTAAATATCTAGGATCACAGATGTCTGACTGCGTACGCCTAGCTTTTATAAAATAAAAACAGGCAGACTACAATTACTACGGAACCCGGGGTGTAGGCTACAGGTGGCTAGGGCCGGCCCATCGCTAACGTTAAATAGGCATAGGCCTATATGATGTTGGCCGACCTTCACCAACTAGGCTAGGGCCTAGGTGTAATGCATAACGACTTCGATAAGGTTAGGCAGTAATTCCTTTGAAATGCTTGAATCGTTCAATCTGCCATGTTCAGACGTTAAACAATGAGTAATACACACATTGGCATTGTGCTGTACCGTACCGGTATCGCGAAAAGTATCTGCACTACGTGCATGGTTTGTCAATTTTTTTTCGCGCTTGATCCATGGATGACGTCAAAATCAAATTAGTTATATTAATGACTTATAAAATTATTGGTTTATTGAACTAAAAGTGCACAAAAAGTAACGATAAAATTAAATACTGTGTAATTTTCTTTTAAATCAACAGTTTCTCTAGAATATTTAATTGATACATTTCTTTGGTATGTTCTATTTTTGAAATGTTTGACTCTCTACTGCCCTCACTTGGAACCAACATAGGTGGGTGACTTAAAAAAGTATCACGATTTTGTAACACTAGGTATAGGAGTTTCGACTCTCGGCCTATATGAAATATAGGTCGAATGACGTCACGCTTTCTGGCACTGACCATTCAGTAACGGCAATTTGGAGCCCTATCAACCCCTAGTGAGATAACATCTCCCTCTGTGTGCTCTACATGCTACGCACTACATGCAATACAGAGTGAGACTCCGTCAGTACTGTCAAAGGTGCGAGAATTTGTGGTGGGATTTGCGGACACTTTTAAACAAATATTACAAAAGTACGTTTTCAAAATGAATGCTGTTTGGGCTCAGATATCATATCTACTGAGGGGAGGGGGGGGGGGAATCTTCATTTTTTTTACATGAAATGAAGACGATAAGTGTTTTGTCAATAAAATTGTAGACCTGTAAGAAAATATTTCGTTCAAACAAAATTCATTCATTTTGGGTAATTTCCATACTCCTTACCCCGGGCCAATTTAGCTTCATGACGCATACCAACATGAAAAGTGGGCAGAATTTTCCTCCCGAAAGTTTGGCAAAGTCAAAAGTTTTGGGGGACAAAATCACGCTAAGATGCAAAAATTAATATTACAAAAGGTACAAATTCGGGAACATTTGGGAGGGGAGGGGGGGGGGTGCCTTCCTTTAAATTTCCCTCTCATATCGCGCCTATGTACATGAACAACGGTGACCGATATGCTTAATATTCTCGTTTACATTCACCATGTGGCATATGTTACGTATTGTTGTCAGATCTCGTTCACACTTTCATCATCCAAGAATTGTTATTATTGGTACGCACGCTAGTTGTTCGAGTTAGCGGTGTACGCCCGCGGATTCTTTTGACGCATGGCCGTCGCGCGCGCAGTGTTTTCAATTCAATTAATTAGGTATAGGCACGTCAACGCTTTGCACAGTGAACCATCGCGGAGAAGGATAAGTAAAATATTTTCTTATTTTGACCAATTTACAACAGCCATTGAGGTTTAAGACGTAGGTGCCCATTAGGTTTAAGTCTTTTTTAGTATGTTCATGCTATTTATACATAGTAGGACGAATTTTTGAACTTACAATGACAAATGGCAACAGCCACACATTCGTCGCGGAAAGGCTTATTTTAAGCCATGCGTCGTCAATATTCGGTTACGCTGTTAATTATGTTGGGTCAATGTAAACGTTTTCCACGTAATTTGCACAACGACTTCTGACTGTACAGCCAATGCACATGGCTACAGTACACAGTCATATGTGTTATCTGATCAACCCCATGAACTTCATCTTCCACACCCTCTTCTGCACCACAGGTGCTCCTAGCGTTATGGCAACATATATACTTATTACATATAGGCCTATACAACAAAATATAAAACTAGAACGGTAAATACCGTCATGGTTCGCATGCCCATGCAAATTGACACCCATATCATATGACCCGGCCAATTATAAAAATGGCATCTCACACTAAGCCCCACATGGCATCCCAGTACCACATGGCATCCCACCCCATGTCCCACATGGCATCCCACCCCATGTCCCACATGGTATCCCACCTCATGTCCCACATGACATCCCACCCCATGTCTCACATGGCATCCCACCCCATGTCCCACATGGCATCCCACCCCATGTCCCACATGGCATCCCACCCCATGTCCCACGTAACATCCCACCCCATGTCCCACATGAAATCCCATGTCCCACGTAGCATTCCATCATGTCCCACAGGGTATCCCATCCTATGACCCACATGGCATTCCACCCCGGCTATGTTCCACATCCCATGTCCCAAATGACATCCCACCTCATGTCCCACATGACATCCCATGCCTTATCCCACATGGCATTCCACCATATGTCCCACATGGCATCCCACGCTATGACCCACATGGATCCCATCCTACATGTATGTCCAACATTAATCCAACTATATGTACCACATGACACCTCCCCTATGTCCCACATAGCATCCCTCCCTGTGTCTGGCATCAGTGGCTTCCCACCTGATGTTCCACATGGCATCCCACCATATGTTCCACATGCTACCCCTCCCAATGTCCCAATGACATCCTACTTTATGGCATCACACCCCATGTCCCCATGGCCTCCTACCCAATGTCCCACATAGCCTCCTACCCTATGTCACACATGGCATCCTACCTTATGTCACACATGGCATCCTACCTTATGGCATCCCAACCTATGTCACACTCTGTTACTCTGTTCTACCGTTCCACAGGGCATCCCACCCCATGTCCCACATGGCATCCCACCCCATGCCCCACATGACATCCCATAGACTCCATAAGAAGTCTTGTCCTAGCTATCAGTCCCTGATTGAGCATACTATGTATGAAAGTGTCAGTTCATATAAGAACTTATATGCAAATGACTTCTTGAAATGGGGTGGGACGCCATGTCCCACATGACATCCATGTCCCACATGACATTCTACCCTATTCCACATGGCATCCCACTCCATGTCCCACATGGCATCCCATTTCATGTCCCACATAGCATCCCACCCCATGTCACACATGACATTCCATAGGCTCCTTAAGAAGTCTCATCCTAGCTATCACAGTCCCTGATTGAGCATACTATGTATGAAAGTGTCAGTTCATATAATAACTGATATGCAAATGACTTGTTGAATTGGGGTGGGACGCTAATGTCCCACATGACATCCCATGTCCCACATGACTTTCCACCCTATGTCCTGCATGACATTCCACCACATATCCTACATGGCATTCCACATGGCATCCCACCCCATGTCCCACATGGCATCCCACCCCATGTCCCACATGGCATCCCACCATATGTCTCACATAACGTCCCATAGGCTCCATAAGAAGTCTCATCCTAGCTATCATACTGAGCATACTATGTATGAAAGTGTCAGTTCATATAATAACTTATCTGCAAATGGTTCTTGAATAAGAAAGAAAAGGTGGAGTCAAATAACTATGCCTGATATAGCCCTTGGTGTATACAACATGGTAAATATTATGTCATATGGATCACATCTACGTCCCACATGGCATCCCTCCCTATGTCCATATGCAATCACATCCTGTCACTCCCTGACTAAGCATACAACATAAAAAAAAAGTCTGGTCAGGTCATATACTGTAGCAACTTTATGCAAATAACCACAATAATAAAGGTGGAGTTTAATAATCATGCCTGATACAACTGTTGGTGCCCAAATATTTTATAGAATTAAAAGGATTTTAAATCTCAAGTGCTACAAGAAAGACTTAAGGATCTCTGAAGAATATTGGAAATTATATCATTTTACAGTTATATTCTAAGAAAATATAACATGTTTTGTAGACTTTTAAAAAAAACTAGTCTTCAATCCTGTCTTAAGTATCTCTGAAATACTCTAATATTTTATAAGGAAATTCTAACCTTCCATAAGGATATCTGAAGAAACTTTAACTTTTTCTGAGGAACTCTGAAGAAACTTTAACATTTGCTGAGGAATTCTCAAAAAACTGAAACATTTCTGAGGAAATCTCAGGACAAATCTGTGGACGGACGGACGTAATCGCCATTACAAAGGTTCGCATAATGCTTCGTATGCGAACCAACAAGGTAGGTCCAAGGTGGGTCTTCTTTTTTTTTCCCCGATGAGATGTACAAATGATTAATTTTCTACCCCACAGTCATGACAGTATAATTGCCCGACAATTTGAAAACCAAAGAAATGTTGCGATGACGTCATGGAGAAGCAGCACTTCATAGGAAAAAAATAACAAACACTGTAGCTTATAAACGAAGAAGGGAGTCTCCGGCAAATGTGAGTTGAGTAAAAAAATGTAATTAAGATTCGCGAGTTGTCAAAAACAGGAATTTTATATACGGTTTAAAAGTCGCGGTAGGAGGTGACCTACCTTGTTATATACATGTAATAAGTACATAGGTTGCCATAACGCTGGGAACACCTGTGTTCTGCACCACCTCTCGCAGCTGCCAATGGTAATGGCTCAAACTGGTATGGTTGCAGACCAAATACTTACCCTTCTTCGTCGCTATATTCGTCCTCACTCTCATCAAAACTGGATCAAGAGCAAGATAAATTTAAGTATATTTCCTCCGAGATATCTTCGGGCCTTTTAGACATTTCTGATGTATTTTGTATTTTATTTTCAGATGATAACAAATTGATGATATGACGCTTGTAACGTAAGTTTATACTGTGATCAGTATGTGTATGTGCTATTTGTGTGGTTGTGGGAGTCGCTTCGTGCATGCAATGACGTCACACGGCTTATCACTGCAGTGATTCATTTTTTGCACTTCAGGTTTCTGAATGTAGCATAGTTCATGATTTTGTTTAATATTTTCTTCGCGAAAAAAATGATTTTGTGATAAAAAAATTATATGTTTGTCTATCAAATTGTCCAAATATTTAATTCCAATAAGTGAAATATAGTACTCCCCGTAGTTCCGTCGGATTGATGCCAGCAGGGTTAGTATGGCTGTCATTAGTGACGGCTGCGTCCGAGGGTACTACAAAAAACTATACTCTGCTGTACTGTTTTAAGCCTTGTGTTAAAACATAGGAAGTTTTAAGATCTTTGTGAAAACGAAACCATTTTACCTTTTTTTCGCACATAATGCTTATTCGCGATGTTTGAAGACATCCATGTCATGTCTTCAAAAACTGTTTTTACGGTGATTTTACATACTTTTATTGAAGTATTTTTTAGGCTACTTTTCATTCCGTAAAAATCGTCTGGCGAGCCCTCGAAAGTACGGTCAAAGTTCAAAACACTGCTATCGGGGCTATAACATTTCAGCGGGGTTAATATGTTTTAGATTATTTGAGGGTGAACAAAAATTAAGTTAATACTTATAATAAAGTCCAATTATATCATCTAAACATTTCTTGGCGTTTTATTTGTTTGTTTTCGCACAGTTTTTATACTAAAACTATTTTTGAAAATTATATAAACCCAAAAAATGTTGTCAGCGAAAATAAACCTGCAGTTTAGTGGAACATCCTAAAACTCATTTGCGGACGTTTGAATAATTGATCACAAACGTGCAGTGACTAAGAAAGATGGCGACCAAAACGGAGAACTTTATCCCGTCGTGGTGCTAAATAGGTAAAGATTTAGGAAAAAGTTTTTTGGAAAAGTGTATTATTTAGACTACTTGGTATAAGATTATCCAATAAGTAAGTTATTTTTCAATCATCAATTTTCTACAGTGTGAATTTAAAAATACAGGAATTGTACCCAATTATAACAACCCTCGTACGGCAATCCCAATGTCAACCCATACTGAGGGATGTGTATAATAAGTAAGTGAAATGTGCCCGTGTCATGACCTCTTTAATCTTCATCTCAATCGGCCTACAAATTCACTATTTCAAATATTTATCTATTTTCAGAGGAATCAAAATTATGACTATATCATTATTATCAACATGTAGGTTTTAATAATCTTAATCACATAATAAAGATGTTTATAGATTAGTTACATACATATTCATCGAAAGGTAACTGAGACCTTACTTATGGATTATATATTACACAATACATTACAAGAGAGGCATATAAAGTATGGCGGCAGCGCGGCGTGCGAATATAAGGAAATGGTGAATCACCTCAGTATCAATCAAAACAATTTTCTCACTTTCAGAATTTCTTAATTCAAAATATTAAGATAATTTCATATTCAATTTGATAATTGCTTTCAAATATCTAGAATTTTTAGAGATATTGCCATGTCTTTCGATTTTGCGCATTACCACCAAAATCCCCTCCTGATTTTTTCTACAAATGCCCCGATATGCGAAAGACTGGAAACAAAACGTAAACTTGAAAGCTTCAATCAATAAATTTAATTGTGTTACAAAATTTCGAAAGCGATCTGAATACTGCAGATATTTCTTGCAACAATTCCCTTTCAAAAACGTCAATTTTGAAAGAAGCACAGGTGAAAAATCGAAGCGCAAAGTTGTCGATACGACAAGTTGTCTGCACCTCTAAGCCTACGATAGTCTGAAGGACAATCTTAAAGAAGAACAGGGCCATGATTCCCGCGAACTTGCATGGTCAACATACCAACAAGACAATGGCAAAATAATAACCTTTTCCGAAATCCTGCTTTCCATATAGTAAACAAAAAATTGTTGGTTGAACTACAATTACATGATATGATCGTATTGTTACTATAAAGTAGTAGGCCTATACTGTCTGACTGTGTTCATGAAAGAGTTTTGGTGTATTTATCGTCTGTGACATGAAAATGTTTCATCACTTATTCACTCGCAAAATATTACTACGCAACACGACATTCTCCTTATTCTACTTGGATATTTAATTTGGGACGTCATGACATTTTTTGTAAGCATGCACAATATGTTCTCCTCCTTGGGAATCCTGGAAGAGAGCGATTTGAGTTAATAATTAACTCACATCAAGGAAGTTTTGCTTAGGCCGTAACCCTGTCTTTTGGAGTTAAAACTCGCGAAGTGAAAACTCTTTAATTGTTTTTTGGAGACTCTGCGTTATTGTATATACGATCATAATTTCGACTTCACTGCTCGAAAACAGGTTAAATCTATCAAAAATCACATAAATTGGTTTCCTAATATCTGATTATCGTAGTTTATCACCAAGCTACGGGTTCCATAGGAATGAACTGTGACAACCAATAAATCTGTTTGAAAAGCCAATGATGTTAGTAAAAATGTGACGAAAATCGTATATTAGGATGTTAACTCCCATTCACACCATGATGTTGCTCTACTTTAACCGAGCCGTGCAATCCAAGTCCCTAAATTATATCTCGGACCTGAAACAACCTACAAGAAAAGTTTCGTTTGTTTTTTAACATTTTTATTTTGGATGTATTCGGTTTTATTGAACAGAATCCACGAAATTTTGCCATCTGCACTTGAAAAAGTTGACTCTTTGTTTTTCGACCCGATCACCATAGTTTTAATGACCTACACATGTTATACCCATCCTTCAGAAAAAATAGAAAACGGTAACTTAAATAGCATGCTTTTGCGTATATATGTACAACATATAATTAGACTTTCATATTAAAATAATGCGAATGGTTTCTGAACATCTATGATACACAATTTACAAACGAAATAAATACATGAATAAATAATACGTTTCAGAAAAATAATGTCGAAGAGCTCAAAATATTAATAGTTAGGTGCCTCGGAGAGATAGGGGACGTAGCCACACACTACACCATTTACTTCTGGCTATAATTTCTTTTTTGCAGTGATTCAACTAGCGAGTCATATTGATAGGCCAGTCAGTAATTATTTTTGAATAACATACATGCCACCCTATTTAATCATGATAAATCATGGCCTTTATACTAAGCCTGGATATTAAGGCTATAACTGTATTGTGTTTTGTATTAAATTAGATATATCATATGATCAGTACAACTTTCTTGCAATGATCAATTCAATGATCAATTCGTGACTTTTAAAATGTTCAACCACAATTTGACACGTAACGCTGCAGAGAGTGCAAATTTGAATCTGATGTGGTTCCCATCCTTCAAACAGTCAAAAAGTTAAATCTCATGTTTTTTACATTTTGGGGGGACCAACCATTGCCATCCTACCCCCCCCCCCCCTCCCTTCTCCATTCCCCTCCCTAGCTACGACTCCGAAAGGAGAGGAATGTTCACAAGAATCAGTTTTTTTGTTTTCCTATCACACACTAGTTACTTAATAATTACTTTAAATATTGACTTTAAAAGCAGCAAATCACGTCAGCATACAACTGCGTTAACTATACACTTAGAAGCAGCTTGCATATGGCAAGAACAAAGTATGGTCACAATTGTAAAGATCCATTACAACTAATTACGCGTAATTTTAAGATTACATCGCTTTAAATACTATTAGTTAAAATAGGTATACACATAAAATAATGGAATTACACATTTCAACCTCATTTCAGTCGTTTTATAAATATTAGCCCTTCGTAATCGGAAAGCACGAGAAGAGACGAGACTTCGTGATTTGCTACATTGTGAAAGTTCATCAACCCTATATACTGATATATATGTACAAACATCTTAACCTACACATAATTATCATAAAACATGGTACATTGATGAGCATATACATAATACACCCAATAGAAACTCCACATGTCGGTAGCTCTTCCACGCAGACAGCGCATTTCCATTTGACCACGCAAACCCTTTTTCGGGAAGCATAGGTTGAGTTGGTGGTGGCGTTGTTGGGGGACGAAGCCTTGGATTTCCGTCAGCATCCAAGTACCTCCAAATCACGTGATCACCGTCCTGAAGAGGTGTTCGATATAAAACTGAAAATGGAAAGAACAAAATTCGTGGTCAATGCTCGGTTTAAATGATAAAATCCGTACTAAGATCGGAATATGTCAGCCTGCAGGAATGGCTGCAGCGCGCGAAAACGGCGAGGGACAAAACTCAAGAGAAATAACCACGCATGCATGTGGGAATGACGGGCGAAACTAAAGAGCAATACCACTGGTTATGACGAAATTTTCATTATTCATGACAGAGGTTTTGGGGGGAGCGACCACCTGGCATCACAAACAGTATACTGTACAGCCAGAGCCAGTTTAAAGGAATGATGTATTTCTTTCTTTCTTATACCAATGTAATAGTCTGAGGTAACATCTCGCCACCCGTTGCCCCACAGGTGTAGGGCAGGTAGTGCTCGTCACTATCCCCCCATGCCAGTACAGGCATTTCTGAATGTTAGCATAGACGCGGCCCATTCATACTAACTAAAATTAGTTGACAGCAAATTATATGACGAGAATACATTTCTGAATGATTGCAGACGAGCCCTTTTTAAAAGAATATTTTACATGAATAACATTAGGATGAAAATCTTAAAAACTTGTCAGAAAAATTAAAGACCGAATTTATTAACAAATTACAATGTGGACAAGGCAAACCCACGAAGCGATTTGTTTGGTGCATTTAAATATCATAAATAAAGAACAATGATATTAGAACAAAATTATATGGTAATGATCCCTTCCCCCTCCTCCCCCCTCCTCTCCAAAGGAAGTGTGTTGAAATGTGCATGCTTGTCCCTTAGCATGATATGGATGCGGTATCACTTTAGTCTCACATTGTGAAGTCCACGGGAACAATGGTACTGCAAACTAAGTCAAAATCGAGAAGTCAAACAACTTGAAAAAGGTTCACTAACTCGTCCAACCAATCCTCTTTATCCTGTTATTAAAAGTTGATTACACGACGGTATTGATCTTCGTAGGTATGAAGTTATTGTAAATGGGTCTTTTTAAGGTCATTAATTTCCTGTATAAACCTTTTTCTAATATAAATCGACCCTCGGGCCCCAAAGTTCATAAGTTAGATCATCCTCCTAACAGATTATCGTGACAAATCGAATTATCAAAGTTGGCGCTCATCATTATCTGAAAAAAACTACTGTGAAAATTTACCTCCTTGTTTATATTCTTCAATTAAAACCAATCAGCTAAGAAACATAGCGGATGGTTTGATCATCGGCGAGCTAACACGCCTTCCTTAATCTCTTTTTAGACGATAAAATTATTTGTTACGGATGTAAAGTCTAAAGTACAATAATCGTTATTTCCAGGTTTAAAAACTCTTCAGTAAGAAAAACAAAATGTTAATACAAATCGTGTTATTTCAATTTGTATAGAGTTGAAAATGAAAAATTGATCATAGGTGCATGGAAATTGAATGAAGACGTTCACGTGAATGCACGGAATGAGCTGAGAAACTAATCTGCAGAGGAAAGGAAATGTATTTTTACGATGATTAATGAATTTGATACGAAATTAGCTTTGTGATCGGGCTGTACATTCCCATGATAATATTTTAGTAGTTCATGAGAAATCAAGTCTTATTTGCGTCAACATGTCTGGTATAAGCAAATGAGAAACTTATAACTAAACAGACTGGTATATCCGGAAATTAAATCAAACCTTAACTTCCTTTTCGCATTAAGTGCATTTCTTTCTTATCGGATATATACACTGGTCATAAGTGTCCATCTTCTTTTATGAAATAGGACATTGAAGGGGAAAAATTATCCAGAATGATTATCTAAAAGTCGTATCTTTTAAATTTTATTAGAGAAGTGCAGAAATGACAATTACACAAGTTGTGACATCACATCCCTACAAACATGTTTGTGTATAAACTTCGTTTATATATTTTTCTGAAGTTTTGTGATTGGGTGTGTCGAGAGAGTTTATAACCAAAGACTAATGAATTAAGAGCACTTTGAGTTAACCGTCTGAAGACATTTTGAATTTTTGTTTAAATTAACTACTTCTTACTAAAAGTGGAAATACTTTTGTAAATATTGTGATTGAGAGTAGTATATGAACTTGTTTTTCCCTTCTGTTTGTTTTTTCTTCTGTTTGTTCTACCCATGTATAAGTTTTCATTTTCCAAAATGACAATGATAATAGTGTGATGTCACTCTTAGCTTGTATCCAGCCGTTTGTATCATACTTCTTTCAAAAAAAGCACCTCGTTAGAATGTATAGGAATAAGATCCTATACAGGAATAAGATATCAAAAAGTTACTTAACCAATTTGTTTCTTCAACTCTCATCTATAATTCTAATGCAAATATTTGACCATTGGAAAATTCCTTAAGTATCCAGTTCACATCGTCTTCAATTAAGGCAGCCTTAAATTTAACCTTACAAGCGCCCTCTTCCAAGCATTTATAGGCCAATCTAAATAACACTTGACGTTCTACCAACTGACTCTCCTAGATCTTAGTTAATAAGAACACTGAAATTTTGTAGAACAAATTTCCCCAGAGGCATAAATATCTTGCAAGTTTCAGAATCCTTATTTGTCATCATCCCGCCATAATCCTTAACCCAGACACTCACTAAATTCCCATCATCTTTCTACAAACCGGCCTCTTCTAATTTGGAAAGCCATGCAAATTGATTCAGGTGGTATGATGTATCTCACATACTCTGCCTATGAGATTTGCGACATGACAACGCAGCACTAAATCTGAAACTCGGTTTTGTTTCCAGGTTTTGTTCATTATCGTATTTGGAAATAAATCCCGATTATTATTATTTTCATGATAAAACATCTCGAAACAGCAAAAATCTTTTTGCTTTTGTGAGATATTCTCTGAAATACCCTAGTTAAGAGTTAATCGATAGATGTATGAGATTTCCATCTGTTCATACCAAAGACTTCCACATGAATAAACATCTAGATTGTTTTAATTTGAAAATAAACAAACGTAAAAAGGGAAAAAATCTAAAATTAGCCAATACAAAATTAAAACTAACAGGTTTAGTTTGAAAAAGTAAATGCCCCATCCCCAAAAACCTATTTTCGTTCGTAATGCCTTTTCTCAATTTTGTACCACAATAGCATGAAGAAAAACAATTCTGAGAGAAATATCTTAAACTCACAATACCCAGGAAAACCCCGACAAATTCTTTATATAGAACTATAAAAAGATCTTGGGATTTCTCAACAGCATAACAGTTTTCAAATACATCAAAAATTCATTCCTTACCTCAGAGTCTCATATCATTGATGTTTTGTTTTATCTAGAACTTTGTGCCCCCCCCCCCCCTCCCCCCCAAAATATATGGAAAAAAATGATAAGAATAGCCTAGCTAATTTACATAATTCAAAGGGTTTGTGAAACTTTCTCTAAAAGTCATTGGAGATAATATAGTTTTGCTGTTGCAGTTGATCCTGTGTGAGATGTATAAAGCTTGTAAAGACCAGATAATTTACCAGAAACAAAAGGTTTTGTGGTTCCGATGCTTTTTTTTTCCTCCATAAGTTGATTGATTTGCAAAATTGTAATAACTGTCATGTCATTGCATATCATGCGGAAATATTTGCTCCATGATATTTATTCATAAACCACACCCACCATGTAGATCAATACAAATGTTGACAACATTAGCATTTGTACAATAATTAACAATATTATCATAGCCAGTATGATGCAAAAACGGTTGCTGATTTATCCTATTTCAATAATTTTCAGTAAGCCCCGCCTATTCATTTATATTCAGGATATACTACCACAACAATAGAACATTGTACAGCCATGACCCATTTGTGTACCACACATAGCATAAATCTAATATATAGTTAGTCTGGTGTTTACATCATTAACAATTTTAAACTAAGCCACGCCCCCATGCATATTAATGACATCTCTTGATAACATAAGCATGTACACAATAACCAACAAAATGATCATGCCCAGTGTGACACAAAACGGACCTACAGTTGCTCATTTATCACTTTTTGCCCCGCCCACTTACTAATATGCATAAAATCACCACCAAAAACATTAGGGCACATCTGCAGATCATGAGCTATCTGTGTACCACACATGAAGTGAATCCAGTTCACAGTTTTTGAGATATCGTGATTACAAAATTTTTGTTTACAAACTCATATTAAGCCCCGCCCACTACGTATATTAATGAAAGTCAACGTTTTTAAATCATGAACGTATACACACCAGCAAACATAATTATACCAAATATGAAACAAAACAGACATGCGGTTGTTAAAATATGAACATTTCCATGTTTACATTAAGCCACAGCTACTCATTAATATGCAAGGCATCGCCACCAAAATCATACAATGGGCTATCTGTGTATCAAATATGACATGAATCCAGCATACCATTATTGAGATACCATGTTTACAAAATCTTTTGGGCAAAATCTTATTAAGCCCCGCCCACTACACATATTAATGAAAATCACCGTTTTTATACAATGAACATGTACACACCAGCTAACAGCATAAGTACACCAAATATGAAACAAAACAGATGTGGGTTGTTAAAATAGGAAGATTTTAACATTTTTATATTAAGCCCCGCCTACTCATTAATATGCATGACATGACCATCACGGACAATAGGGCACATCTACGCACCATGGGCTACCTGTGTACCATATAACATGAATCCAGTGTATCGTTCTTGAAATATCGCGTTACAAACACATACATACACACACATGACCGCATAGGTTCCTGATCTATCGCATCGGATCATAACATTGCAAAATGTCTGGGCTTTTTCAAATTAAAATGTTTTAACATAATTTTTGTGATATGCGGCAATGTTTGATTTTATTGAGACTTCTACTTGTCCATACACCTTCAAGAACTAAAAGAAAACTAAACAATGTCCTCTAACAGTCCGGGAGCAGCCCGAAAAACTGGATACTTCAAATACCCAAAAAATTGGGTACTTTTATGTATTACGTCATCACATGAGCCTACACATATTTTACTGGCCCACACTAAACATATGGGGTTGCTCATTTTCCGCTCCAGATTGTCCAAAATTTCACTGGATATCCTGAAATTTTGGAGACGGATAGTAAATAGATATTAAAAACGTTTTGCTGCTGCTTTTTGAAATTCATCATCGCCTTTCTGAGAAAATCAACAGAACAGATTATGAGCAATCTGTTTTTATTGATTTTCTCAAAAAGGCGACAATTAATTTCAAAAAGCAGTGCCAAAAAGTTTTGAATATCTATTTACTATCCGTCTCCAAAATTTCAGGATATTCAGTGAAATTTTGGACAATCCGGAGCGGAAAATGAGAAACCCCATACGTTTAATGTGAGCTAGTAAAATGTGTAGGCTCATGCGATAACGTAATACTTAAAAGTACCCAATTTTTTGGGTATTTTAAGTGTGGTGTAGCGGTTATCATACCTGTCTACAGACCACGAGGCCCTGGGTTTAAGCCTGGGTTGGGTAGACACGCCAGTGCACCACAACTGGTTATCAAAGGCCGTGGACATTGACTTGGTTGTCGATGTTATGTCTGTCCGTACGTCGTACCTGTGTTCTTGTCCGGATCATATTAAGCGTTTCGTGATAGCATTGTTACTATCATAACCGAATACGCAGGCGACGACCCCGTCGTAGTAATTGTGTGTTCACTCGTCGTCGTCGCGGGTATCTTAAAGTACCCAGTTCTTCGGGTTGCTCCCGGACTGTCTAAGTTTCTTAAAACACATTTTTCGATTCTCAATAATATTTTCTTTCAAATTCTGTCAAAAATATTTGCACTTGATGATTTGACAATATTTAAAGAAAACGTTTAATGTTTATGTAATCTCTTGATCTTTCTAAATATGGTGCATGGACCGATTTAATAATACCTTGATATTTTCAAAAAAGTTTTCCGGGTGAAATATTATTTTCGTTGATTGTGACAATGGTTGAGTCACGTATCAAAATAGCAAAGGTTGCGTAAAGTAACATTTTTTGATGACAATGACTGACAAAATCTTTTATATTTTTGTGATATTTTGTCATCTGAATTGAGATAATGACGGAGTCACACGTTCCAGATTTTAATATATTCGCCTAAGTCAATTAGTTTATGCCACTGACCTGTAAATTTAATTATTTTTTGTTGCTTCTGGCAAAAGGTAATATTTGTTAAACGGATAGACCACAATCTCAAAATAGCATTTTGTCAAAATACGTGCTTTGCAGATATGAGTTTCTACTAAACATTTTAAGCACAGAAAATATGGCTCTTGTAAACTGTACATATATTTTCTCAAGGAACACTTCATGCGGAGGGTTGCGATTCTGGCTTTCTGCTGGTCGGTGATTTCTTGGTTTCCGAAGCCACGAAAAGCTAAAGATTGTAGTTCGTATTTTATGCATAAGACATCTTTGTTATATGAAATACAAAACGGGGCTATACAATGAATATTAGAAAATAAGAGCTGTCAAAACGTTCGTACGGATGCACTTCCGGTATGCAAAACAATTAATAAAATGTTAAAAACGGAAAAAAGAGCTATTTGTCTGGACATGGCCCAAGTATTGTTCTGCTCTTATTGTCATGAGTTAACATTGTTTGAGAGTTTCTGGTGTTTTCTAAATCAAGTGGATCATAGACCAATATTGTATATCAGTTCCAATTAGGTGTATGTATAGCGGGTAAAGACAAAACGCAATTTATCGATTCACTTTCTTCAAAATATAAATGTTGAACAAACAATTAACCTATGATTAATTTAAAATAATTTGCCTCCGTCCCTGGCAAAGCTTATTCAGCAGGAGAGACACCTTAACAGTCACAATCATGACGGTAGTGTCGCACGGTAGTGACACCGTCTTGCATGTCACAGTGAATAACATACATTCTTCGATTTAGGCCCGTATCCAGGATTTTTCTCAATGGGAGGGGGGGGGGAGGGGGGGGGATTGTTTTATTTTAGTTTAATTTTCCATAATGGGCACACCCCCTCCCACGCTGGTTACGGACCTGCTCCCTTAGATCTGAAATAAGAAGTACGTAAGGTAGCTCTTACCTGTTGAGAGCGAGTCTTGTGAGCCTGCTATGTTCGCCTTCCATGAAAAGAGATCACTCCCTGGTATAAGCGCTAGCTCGTTGATTGCGTGTAACTCGTTATTTGTATAGACTTGAAACCTAGGCAAAGAAATAATATATCGCT
>JAIGNY010001290.1:0-31192 GCA_020152595.1 Chiridota heheva
CAGTTTTTAAGAAATTGTTCGCCGGTTGGTAGTATGGTTGTAATGATTTATCTTCACATTTTCTTTGCAGCCATTCACCAATCTCCTTTCTCTTACCCGTCTCTCTTATGATCCAATTAATTATCAAAATAACCATCTTCTTAAGATGAATCTATTTCAATTTCCCCTACAAATTCTTGATTTTGGCTATAATTTCTTGATTTTCTTTTTGTACTTTTTTTATGAGGAAGAAAAAAAATCTTTTAGGTGGGAGAGGCAAGAGTTGTGTGGCCCCTCCACAAATAATGATTTCAATTAGTCCTGTGTTGAGTTCACTTGCTTATACATCCCGTTACCTATGAGTTACTACACATTTTTTTTTTTGCAACAGTTCACCAATTTCCTTCCTCTTACCCGTTTCTCTCACGATCCAATTGACAATAAAAACGACCATCTCCTTAAAGGCCATTTTTGACTGGTCACACACGCAACGTTAGAGAATGGACACCCGTGGTCTCCCAGGATCCACTGGGGCCATTCTACAGCTGATCACACACGTAAGATTACAGAAAATGGCCCCACTGAAAGTCTGGGGTTTTCCAGGATCCACTGGGGCCATTCTACAGCTGGTAACACACGTAAGATTACAGAGAATGGCCCCACTGGAAGTCTGGGGTTTCCCAGGATCCACTGGGGCCATTCTACAGCTGGTAACACACGTAAGATTACAGAGAATGGCCCCACTGGAAGTCTGGGGTTTCCCAGGATCCACTGGGGCCATTCTACAGCTGATCACACACGTAAGATTACAGAAAATGCCCCACTGAAAGTCTGGGGTTTCCCAGGATCCACTGGGGCCATTCTACAGCTGGTAACACGTAAGATTACAGAGAATGGCCCCACTGGAAGTCTGGGGTTTCCCAGGATCCACTGGGGCCATTCTACAGCTGGTAACACACGTAAGGTTACGGAGAATGACCCTCAAGATGAATCTATCTTCTTACACCTAAATATCTGATGCAGAATTAAAAACACTCACTATGCAACACTGCCGAAAGTGGGCGGGGGGACAAGTTCTCCCATGAATTACATTTCTTATCCCTGATAAAGGTAAAATAGACAAATTAACTTAAGCGAGCGAAACTTAAAGGAACTGCAAGCTGAAACTTTCTGCAAGCTTGCTCAAGCTAACAAATATTTGTTGCTAGCTTAATTGCGCAAGCTAATGATAGTTTGTGCAAGCTAGCAAGCTTGCAATTGTCCCAAATACTAGCTTGCTGCAAGCTTGCCGCAAGGGTGCAGCAATTTTGCGCATGCTAAAAGTTTTAGCTTATCGAAAGCTGGCTGCAAGCTAGTTATTTCTGTAAGGGTGGTATCAAAAATTAGACCCGTGCTATTTCAGAATTCCTTTGACTTAGCAAAAACAGAATTTTGGACCGAGACCTTCCTCTTACAGAAATTGTAGCTTGCAGCATGCTTGTGCAAGCTAAAAATTGTTAGCTTGTCGCAAGTGTGATGCAAGCTTGCTGCAAGCTAATAATTCTGTAAGGGAGCCTTTAATCGATTTATACAGCCAGATAACAAATAATAAGAGAGATGATTTAGCAAGTATGAGGTGAACGACAAACAAGGGTACCTCCCGCAAGAAAAACAAAATATGCGCAACCGTACAATTTAATCTTCTATTTAAAATTCAGCTACCTCTAAATGACTCTGAAAGAGGATGTTAATCCTTGTTTCAGTTTTACATAGCGAAACATGATACAACCCGAGTACAGAGTCATTGGCCAAAAATAGGCATTCTTCTTTTGCTGTCAGGGAAAATTACTTCTGCAAAAGAATTGTTGGCTAAAAATAAAATGCTAGAGGGTAATAGGAAATAAATTTGTATCAATTGCTTCTTGAGTTGCAGGTGGGTAAAATGACAGATATTGCTTTTAACTTGAGGAAACTTTATGGATATCCATCTCTCAGCAATATGTTTTTCAAACAATAGTAAATTGGTCGGATAAGATGGTCGGATTCAGAAAGGAGTTTAGAGGGATCATTGCGAGATTAAGACATAAATGATTGTCTTATGTGGCAAGGATGAATGAGTTTAATTTGAAGAAAAACAGATCTTGCCTTAAAATAACGAAAAGCAGTAATGGCTTGGCCTGAATTCAGAAAATATTTCAGTTTCTTGAAGGGGCTGTGACCTACTTTTTATTATCCTAATATTGTTTAATAAGAATTTAAAAATAACAAAACAAAATTCCTAAGTACTTGCCTATACCCAGATTTGGGACATATAAATTCACAGGACATCAATTTATGTCACTAAGCGGTGTTCATTTTGCATGTCTTCAAGCATTGTTGAAGGACAAAAATATTCAACAGATCAACCCCACCCCACCCAACAAAACCCTATTTAAGACAATCAACCCTGCAATGAACAAATTGTCAATTACAACTGTATCCAAACTGAGTGTCTTATTCCAACAACAAGAATTTATCTTCAAAATATAACAGTTGGGAAATCTATTGATTTGGTGATTCTTGCACCGCTTGGAACACAGTTGCTGATTATCGCACCGCCAATTGTGATCCTTGCACCGCTTCGATCACAATTGGTGATTCTTGCACCGCTTGGATCACAATTGGTGATTCTTGCACCGCTTGGATCACAATTGTGATTCTTGCACCGCTTGGATCACAATTGGTGATTCTTGCACCGCTTGGATCACAATTGGTGATTCTTGCACCGCTTGGATCACAGTTGGTGATTATCGTACCGCTTGGATCACTGTTGGTGATTATCGCACCGCTTGGATCACAGTTGGTGATTATCGCACCGCTTGGATCCCAATTGATGATTCTTGCATCACTTGGATTACATTTGGTGATTCTTGCACCCCTTGGATCACAATTGGTGATTCTTGCACGGCTTGGATCACAATAAATGTATGTGGAATCCATGTGAAATAAATCTTGGATACATATGCCACACTTCTGACCAGTGTCGATAAAGCCCCATAGTTGTTTGAATTAACACAATTTCAAGTTCACTCACCAATACTAAGTGGACAAGATAAGGGACTAATTTTACATGGAGGAAACACTTAAACGGCTAAAAGCAACTCGGATGCAATAAATGTCTCAATAAAAACTCTCAGGATTTGACACTTAAGTATAATTTACGCAGGCAGAATTTCAAGTTTGCAAGATGACGGGATAAATTTCAAACTTTTCTGAGTTTAGACCTTCAGTAGCAACAGTTCTTACAAGTAGGCCTATGGCACAGTTCTCCATTCTACCTTCCCCACCCCGATTGCATCCCCAACCCCGGTGGCATCCCCACCCCCGATGGCATCCCCACTCCGATGGCATCACCACCCCCGATGGCATCCCCACCCCCGATGGCATCCCCACCCCGATGGCATCCCCACCCCGATGGCATCCCCACCCCAGATGGCATCCCCACCTTGGTGGCATCCCCACCCCGATGGCATTACCACCCCCGATGGCATCCCCAACCCCGATGGCATCCCCACGCCCCGATGGCACCGCTCCCTCGATGGCATCCCCCTCCCCGATGGCATTCCCCTCCTGGTAGCATCCCTCCCCTATAGCAGCCCCTTCCCACACTCCCCTTCCCTACCGCCCCTTTTAGCACGCCCTCCACACGCCCCTTCCCTCAACACTCCCCTTCCCTTTGCATGCCCCTTCCTTTGCACACTCCTTCCCTCCGCACGCCCCTCCCTCCGCACGCCCCTCCCTTCGCACGCCCATCCCGCCACACGCCCTCCTTTGCACGCCCATTATCTTTGCACGCCATCCCGCCGCACTCCCTTCCCTCCGCACGCCCTCCCGCCGCCCGCCATCCCGACCCTTTCCTCCGCACGCCAATTCCTCCGAACGCCCCTTTCCTCCAAACGCCCCTTCCTCCGCACCCCTTCCCTCCGCACGCCCCTCCCTCCACACGCCCCTTCCCTCCACCAGCCCTATCCTCCACCACGCCCCTTCCTCCACACGCCCCTTCCTCCACACGCCCCTTCTCTCCGCACGCCCCTTCCCTCCGCACGCCCTTTTCTCCGCACGCCCGTTCCTCCGCACCCCCTTCCCTCCGCACGCCCCTCCCTCCGCACGCCTTTTTCCCCCGCACGCCTCTTCCCTCCGCACGCCCCTTTCGATAATCGATATACAAGAAAACTGACTAACAACACAAATTGTTAATATCACTACTTCTTCAATACTTATGTGTATAGTGTGCATATGAATGATGAACACAAGAAAGAAAGCAATGATTCCCATCTAGCAGACGACTTGATCGCGTGACTATTATCAGAAAGCGTGACGTCATTCGGTCTATATTTCATACAGGCCGAAAGCCGAGAGCCAAAACTCCTATACCTACAGTGCTACAAAATCGTGATACTTTTTTAAGTCACCCACCCATGTTGGTTCCAAGTGAGGAGAGTAGAGAGTCAAGTATTTAAAAAATAGAACATACCAAAGAAATGTGTAAAATAAATATTCTACAGAAATTGTTGATTTAAAAAAAAATTACAACAGATTTAATTTTATCGTCACTTTTAGTTCAATAAACCAATAATTTCATAAGTCATTAATATAACAAATTTGATTTTGACGTCATCCATGGATCAAGTGCGAAAACAAATTGACAAACCATGCACATAGTGTATTCACTTTTCGCGATACCGGTACGGTACAGTACGATGCCAATGCGTCTATTACTCATTGTTTTACTTCTGAACTTGGCAGATTGGAAGTTTAAAGCATTTTGAAGGAATTACTGCCTAACCTTATCGAAGTCGTTACGTATTACACCTATAGGCCCTAGTCTAGTTGGTGAAGGTCGGCCAACAGCATAGACCTATTTAACGAATAACGTTAACGATGGGCCGGCCCTAGCCACCTGTACACCCCCGGTTTCGTAGTAATTGTAGCCTGCCTGTTTCTATTTTATAAAAACTAGGCGTACGAGTCAGACATCTGTGATCCTAGAGATTAACAATGTAATATTAACTAAGGTGGATCTAGGCCTAATTATTGAAGCCTAGTTTTGGCTCGGGATTATCGGGTAGTATAAAAAGGGTTAAAGAATTCAAGTTGCCAACTTAACCTATTCAAATTTAGATTTACTGTAGCCGTTAAGCCTACAAAAAGGCTACATTCTTGTTAGTAATGGATTCGAATCATTTACCATCGGTTGGCCATATTTTCTTTAACTTTAACCCGTTTCTTTATGCTGACATTGTAGTATTGCTGTTTACTGGTCTGCGGCCTCCAGTATGGCAGTAATGTCAAAAAGTGTATTGTGGATATGACTAATAGCTACATTCTTGCAAGACTACATGCAAGTTAGAACGAACTTGACTAACATTAACAAGAATTTAGGCTCTTATTTGCTTCAAATTAGCTGCCCAAACCTACTTAATTCTCTTGGTGATTTGTTGTGTATACTGCTTGAATTGAAAGAAAACTTTGCAAAGATTTAATGGATACTGGAAATGAAATAAGCCATATTTGGATATTTGTGAAGGAAACATTCTTTATGCCAAACATACGGTAACTCACACACTAGCTCTATGGCACATGCAATCAATGTTACAGTTGGGCTCATTTTTGTCAGGAAAAGCTATTACCTCTTATTATCATATTATGTGGTTCAACCCAATGAATTGGTAGTTTACCATACCCATCTCAAACCTATTAACTTTGTGGTGTTGAAGGGAACACATTAAACAGTTAAATAATTCAATTGTGTGTAGGGTAAAGAAAGAATAATTTGTAATAATACAGGAAATATACATCAATTAACTTAGAGGGAGGCTTATCTCAGTAATATACGGCAGAAATAGGGGATACTTTATTTTGACGTCACTTCCGGTTGTGGAGGCAAGGTCTGATCCTCTGTCTGTTTGTACCACGCAGTACAGCCAGACACTAACTAGCATGTACGTTGTGTGTGTGCAGAATTACCTACACAACGCATTACGTTACTGTGACGAGAAACTTATTTGTTTTTTTCAATGCTTTTTTGTCAGAAAGCGAAAGTGAAATTTTAGTATTATAATACTACAATGGTAGTCACCAAATGAAAATTACTGAGAAAAAAAAAAGAAGAAAATGAAAGCAAAAAGTCAAAATAAACGATTCTACTGGGGCTTGAATCAAAGAGCTCTTTGCTTGAACTCACGGCATGATTTGAAAAAAAAATAGAAACGCTACTTGCGATCGCCGCAAGCATCTAAGATATCTCATGTGGTGACCTTTAATGCGTTTTGAATAGCTATATACAGATATACCTTGCAATACGAGACAACGATTTGCGCAGCAAAATTTAACCAATCAAAAAATTTGAAAGGAATTCTAAATATTGTGCACATATGACGATGTCGCCTCTTTAAATAACTGGTACAGGTGACATGAAATGGTATTTAAATACAGCTTTTTAAAAACAGATCAACACATATTATTGTGCCATTAACTTTTAAAAATCATGCCTATAAATTTCCATGTACATTTATGATAGAGGAATTGGGACTTTATTGTGGAGGTAACAAATTTAAAAGCTTTGACATCACAATTTTGATTTTCTGCAATGTTCACCTGTATTTAACTTGAACAACTGGTAATCAACTTTACAAACATTTCTGAGAGTTTCCTTATGAGACATCTTCTGTGAATAAAGGTACTGCCATAAGTCCTCCACTGTACTTATCACTACAGCTTTAGCTTAAAACAGAAAACTTTGTAAAGTGATGTTGACGTAGGTATGGATATACCACAGTATGTTATTATTTCCAAAAATATGAGTTTTTAAGAAAGAAACTTAAATCAACAAAGTCTGAGCTTCTTTCTGTGCAGTCTAGCAACTATCGATCCACATGGTTGTAAAGTGTGGCATATATTCAACTGAGTTAATTTTAGTAAAAGACAGTGTAATTTTTCACGTATATTTACTGCAAACCTGGTCTGCTGGTTGTCATGTTGAATTTTTACTTAAGGTTTGTGTCTTTTTTTGGTTGGGCAGACAAAATTGTATGTATGAAAAGGGTACACTAAGATTACCATGTCATATCCTCATAACCTGATAATAGTACATTCCACTACCAAGAAAAATCGTTATACAGTACATGTGCCTGGAGTCAGGAAACATTTGGGCAGGGTATTGTATACTACAAAATGATATACAAATATTCAGCTCACTAATATCTGGTACAAAATTAATTTACATTGCAAAAAATATTCGTACTCTGTAGTAGTCAATGATTTTTAACAATCATACAACATAAAATTTGAAATACTATTGCACTGTAATAATTTGTTTATTGGATACCAAAGCAAAAACAAATGAGAGCAGAACTAAAGATTGCCTATCAATGAGAAGAGAAATTGCATCAAGCCAAATTTTTAAGTGGAGTTTTTTTTATCTTCCCAACTTAAGAGCTCGAGACACTTTTGCAAACAAATTGAAAGCAACTTTAATAAGTAATACACATAGAATAAAAAATGCAGGCTGCAATACAACATATAGGCCTATTCCAAAGAGTTTGATGATTATTCTTTAATTTAAAGTTTATGAATTTAGGGCTTGCAATTGTTGGTAAATGATGTTGAACAGAAAAATGTGAATGAAACTGAAAACTTAATAGTTTATTGAAATAGAAATAAATTTAATAGGTGAGCAATTTGATCTACTGTATCTCTACCCATCGAAACAAGTTGGCACTTAACTTACTTTTACTTTGTTTTATACACACCTATCTGCCAGTAGGTCAATTTGTTTAGACTATGTTTATTGGGTGTTTTGTTGATAGCCAACTATAAAAATAATTAGACCTAGGCCTATATTGGTCTCATGCCCACCCACCCTAGCTAACAATTGTAATGCTGCGTCTCAAGCATGGCCTTTGAATCATGGTAATGTACATAGCCCTAACGTTATGCTACCTAATTGCAAGTAGTTTTACACAATCTGACAATGTAGGCCTAAGTTACACTAACGTTACTGTAACCTGGCTAGGCAATACAATGACCCAAGATTACCCCGGCAACGCTTTTTGAAAGCAATAAATCGCTACATACATGTCTGAATAAAATAAGATTTGTTAAGCAACTTATTCTTGTTCCTAAATAAAACTAAAATTATTGCCCATATTTGTCAGCGTTTACGTCGGTCAGTTAAACTAAGTAACGGTGTACATACGACGTTAGCTAGCTTCAGACTGTTCAACAACTAACTCAATTAAGATGGCACATTATTTTAGTTTCACTGAAATTGTTCAAGACATCTACTAGTTTTAATCATTTTTTTCCCTGATCAGAAAGGTTGTTCGCGTAGTATTTTTCTTTAAATATACTTATTAGTTAGGCCTAAATTAGTAAGTGCGATACATGCCTGTCTACAATCTAGCGCTGCGCTAAAGTATTGTCGTTCTGCATGTACTGTAAAAGGAAATCGTTGTTTTTGTGTAATTCGAAATAGAATTAACGTTAATCTTGGTTACAAAGACAAGTTATGATTAAAACTAATATAAATATAATTAATTTTCGAGAGTAAAGAACTTCAATTTGTATTTTTGAGATTAAATTTGCAGTTTGCCTATTTTATTTTATTGACACCAATTTTCAATGTAGCGACATATTTACTGCCCTCACTTGGAACCAACATGGGTGGAGGACGAACCAAAAAGTATCACGCCATGGGGTATAGGAGTTTCGACTCTCGGCCTTCGGCCTATACGTAGTATAGGGCGAATGACGTATACGTAGTATAGGGCGAATGACGTCACGCTCTCTGCTGTTATGTTCTAGATTTCATCACGCATCGCATGCCCATGTTTGGTAATTCAGGAAACGTGACCATGAATCATGGAAGTGAGAGGCATTTTGTGCGCTAATTTTTCCCAACTTACATCGGAGCATGCCAGTGTGTGGTGAAGAAGCACGATTTTTAATTAGGTTTTTGGTTGTTATATTTCACGATATTTTTGCACGTTTTTAAACTTGATTAAGAAACGATCACGGCCTAAACTTGCGTTTTAGATTTACTACCATAACGTTAGTACCATAACTTATGACCTAGTTTAGTCTAGTTGCGCGAAAATTTCTTGGTTCTGTGTTAGTTTTTGGTTTCGCAATATGTCTTAAGAGGCATATTTCATGTCGTGGGAAAAGAGATATCGCGATAATCTACATATCATTACTGCACTACTAGAAACCAAAACTGCAGAATCCCAAAATACAGTCTGAAAAATTATTAATGTATTGTAAAGAAAATTAAAACTTTTCTAAATTGAATTTTTTCTTCAAAGAATAACTCCGAAACAAAATGGTGATGAAACTACTTTAATATCTTATTACATTATAGAAGATAAGTTCAAAATGTTGTCTTATCCGTGAAGAAATGACTGGTGTAGTAAGTCTACTGTAAAAGGTTTACTGCCCTTAGCCTCATATTCCCAGCAATTTAATGCATTTAAAAGAATTTTAACCAAAGAGCTTCCACACATGGAGAGCGGACGATCGTAAAACGTTTATATTAATGTGTGTAGCCGCCGTCGTAAAACTCCCTAAATCACTTATCGGAGGTCGTAAAAAATCCTGGAAAAACCCTTATTAAATCACTTCACAACAAGCGCTTTGACACCGCTCTCGTGGAATTGGCCCAGTTACGTAATAGGTGTACCAACTTGTGTGTAAGGCATCGTATATACACAGTACATATATACTGAGTTTGTCCAGCTGTTGTAAACTCTGTACTGTTAGATAGGCCTACATTTCTTGGCAGTTTTAGTTGCTAAAGTGAACAATATTCAGGCTTACGGAATAGAAAAGAAGCTTTTGTCTTCTGACTTACCATATCACATGTACCCAGGCAAATGTCTTCTACAACTTTTCAACAGAATATGAAAAAAATCTGTACATTTTGGGGAAAATTTGCCTCCTGTCCTCACACTTTTTTGATAAGAAGCCAAATTTCCCCTCCCCCCTCCCCCCTTACTACCTCCACCACACTTTCCAAATGAGAGTTACGGCCCTAGCTGGGTACTTGCCAAACAGTATGTAGGCCTAACATTACTTGCTGTGAGTACTGTGTGATATTGACAAATTCCGAGCCAGATTTGTTTACGGGGTTGGTGGGGAATCAAGCAAGTACAAAGGGCTTTTGTTAAGCACAAGTGTGGACCAGGTACTCACCCTGTGACATTTACCTACTACAATGAGTCAACCTATGTAATATTTACCCACTACGAGGAGTACCCACTCTTGATCAAATCCGAATCAGACTTGTTCACGGGGGTGGGGAATGAAGTGCAAAGGGCTTTTATCAAACACAAGAGGCCAGGTACCCACTTTGTGTGACATTTACCCACTACAAGGAGTACCCACCCTATGTGACATTTGCCCACTACATGAATACTCGCCATACTGTATGTGATATTTACCCGCTGCGAGGAGTACCCACTCTGACCAAAAAAATTGACCAATTCCGACTTGTTCATTGAGGTGAGGAATGAAGCATTTGATGAACTCTAGAGAGGACCAGGCCAATGGGCGAAATACCTTTCACTTTGTCCCCCTCAAATTCAGTCTATAAGGGCCCCTGAAAGCTCTTTTTGTTTGGTGGTCTTGGAAAAGTGACTGTATGGAATTTAGGATTCTGTGAATTGTTTCCTTAAAGGCCTTACCTCATAGCCTTGAAGGACAACAGCATATACCAGCTAGATATAAATTTACAAGTCATCATTAATCCCCACCCATTACCAACACCAAAAAGGATAATAGAAAGCAAATTCAGTAGTCAAAACAAGGTGTATTGAAATATGATCAACTTCTGCAAAAAATATGAAGAACACTCAAGTATTAAGATTGATCTCCCTCCATAAATGCAAAATAAACGATTATGAATTTTGCAGCACTTCTTACCAAGAAAAATAGAAACTAATCATTTCAAAGGTATCCAATTATGATATGCATTTCACCCACAAACCAATCATGTTAAGTGTTACAAAGAAAGACTAAACATAAGCAGAGTAAAATGTGTTAATACATTTTCAAATAAATTTTCAATTCAAATACATCATATAATTGACAACGAAATTCTCTTATAAATGAAACTGACATTTTCTCATAATTAATATCTTTCCAATTCTGTACAGTGAACAGAAGAGAATAGGTAAAAGAAAAATTACTGTTGAGCCTGTAGCTGAATTCTAAGTTGTTGAAGACTTTAAATACCTACTTCTTTCCTGGGATATAATGCATGCAACTTGTATTTTACCTGACAAATAATTCAAACAGTAAGTTGTTGCCCACGTATAATACAACTCTTCCTGACTCTCTTCGAAGCTTCTCAACCTCAACTTCATAATATCATATTTGAAACAATGAAAGTGTGGACTCTCATTTATTTATAGCATATAGCATTTATACAGAACTAGTTGCTCTGCAAATGTTAATGACACCTTCATCCATCCATCCATCCATCCATCCATCCATGTTCATTTGTAGTAGGCGCCTTTTCCATAGGATACAAAGCGCCCAGAATGCTGCCCCAAAGTTCAGTAAGTAATACATGATTAAAAAAGAAAAGTCTTAAGACGTATTTTGAACTGTCCAAGTGAACTGGCATGGCGAATGTGTGAAGGCAAAGAGTTCCAAACATGGGGTGCTGCAGCTGAAAAAGCCCTAGAACCAGCTTTGGTGTTAGTTCTGAGTTCAGTCAGGAAGTTTTCAGAAGAGGAGCGAAGGGATCGTGCTGGTGTATAAAGTTTCAGACTGTTGGATATGTATTCAGGTGATTGATGTATCAGGGATTTGTAGACAATAACACATGTTTTGTATAAAATTCGCTGTGACACAGGGAGCCAATGCAATTTGTTGAGCAAGGGTGAGGCTTGATCACGACGACGTTTCCTGAAGATAAGCTTAGCAGCTTTATTTTGGAGTTTCTGTAGGCGATTTACATTTTTCATGGTAATACCATTCAAAAGGGAATTACAGTAGTCCAAACGTGATAGGATGAGTGATCGAACAACATAATGACAGGTTTCAACGTCAATGTACCGACGAATCTTGCCAATGTTTCTAATGTGATGATTAATTGTTTTACTAAGTTGTGTCACATGGTTGTCCATTGACATTCTATTATCGAAAGCAACTCCCAGATTTTTAACTGAAGTGACTGGTGAGATGCAAGTATTGCCAAAAACAAACTTGAGGTTCTCAAGGGCTTTACTAGCATTTGATGAAGAGAATATGATACACTCTGTTTTGTCCTCATTAAGTTTAAGTTTGTTTGCAATCATCCACTGTTGGATATCTTGCACACAGGAGGTCAGTTTGAATAAAGCACATTCAGCATCGAGTGGAACTGTAGGGTTAAAGGCTAAGAAAATCTGTATATCATCAGCATATATGTGATACTCGATCTTGTGCTTCCGCAATATGTCACCTATTGGGATAGTATAAAGTGTGAATGACAAAGGTCCTAAAACAGAGCCTTGTGGGGTCCCATATTCAAGATTTACAGTGTTGGAGTCAGCTCCAGGAACATGGACATGGTTAGTCCGACAATTAAAATATGATGATAGCCAATCCAAAGCGTTGCCAGAAATGCCAAAGCTATGCTCAAAACGACGAAGCATGATTTGGTGGTCTAGCGTGTTTACATTTCCAAAGGCACCTACTAGCATCACCAACCAAATTAAATCAAGTTCTGTTGTGCCTTTGTTGTGTGTAATCGGATTTCTCTTTTGATTTACCTTGAGTTTATCTGTAAATATTCATCTTTTTCTACATTACCATACCGATAACATTTGCTGTAAAATCTGAACAGCTTAAGACTAATAGCCAAATTAAATATTTTATGTGAAATCGGTTGAAGTAAGTTTCCATAAAATTTCCCTATTAAATTACGAACGAACAAGTGTAAGGATTCGAGACACAATTTACCTTTCTATAATGGTGAATGCCAATAAACATAAATACACCTTATATTACACTCTTGCATTTATCATTTAATTTTCTTTTTTCTATAAGAATCAACAAGATACACATAAGTTAACTATTTATGTGCAGTAAATATTTAGCACAAGACACTGCATAATACTTAATAAAACTGCCTTACAACTGAAAAAAAAAACAATACCAAAAGCAAGAAAAGCATAGGCAAAAAGCCATACCATCAATATACAGTTTTTTTTTTTGCTCGTCGATAGTCAAGTTTTTGTAAATGCAATAATTCAACACTTCCAGTGATGATTTACATACATAACAGGCTTGATGTTGTCTCATTTTGCGAACCCCAAGATATTTGCACATATACTACTAATCAAATCAATAATTGCTGATGAAGTGGTGTTATAAGTATGAAGCACAATAAGCATCAGGATGTCAAGCAACTTTCTCAAAACCAGATTCCCTGTGTAATTGTTAATAGCCTACTGGTATGATTACAAAATCAGTCAGATTTGTATAAACATCAGATCTATAATGATATTGGGAAAATTATTTACAGAAGGGCTAATGCAGTTCATCTGATAATGATATTAGGCCTATTTGATATTTGACCACCTTTTTTGAGGCTGTTTGGCAGAGGCTCGTCACTTATTTCTGCCTCACTTGGTTGACTGACAATTACATCGCCTTTTAATGCCCCAATTTCTACCTGCAACAACATTGGTTTAGCATGTGATGTCCAAACTGCTCCATTGTTGGGTTGTCATGGGAATCTCTGGCTCCAAGCTGTTTAACAAAGAACTCTTCAATGGGTTCCTGGTTGAATAATCTACCTACTGTGGTGTAGCCGTTATCATACCTGTCTACAGACCACGAGGCCCTGGGTTGAAGCCTGGGTTGGGTAGACACGCCAGTGCACCACAACTGGTTATCAAAGGCCGTGGACATTGACTTGGTTGTCGATGTTTTGTCTGTCTGTACGTCGTACCTGTGTCGACGACGAGTGAACACACAATTACAATGACGGGGCTGTCGCCTGCGTATTCGGTTATGATAGTAACAATGCTATCACGAAACGCTTAATACGACCCGGACGAGAACACTGGTACGACGTACGGACAGACATAACATCGACAACCAAGTCAATGTCCACGGCCTTTGATAACCAGTTGTGGTACACTGGCGTGTCTACCCAACCCAGGCTTGAAACCAGGGCCTCGTGGTCTGTAGACAGGTATGATAACCGCTACACCACAGTAGGTAGATAATCTCGTCCGGATCGTTATAAGCGTTTCGTGATAGCATTGTTACTATCATAACCGAATACACAGGCGACGACCCCGTCATTGTAATTGTGCGTTCAGTCGTCGTCGTCGTCGGGTTCCTGGTTGAACTTGTCGCTTAGTACATATGTCTTACCTTCTACTTGCAGCAATTCCTTTGTAATTTCAACAAATGAGTTTACTATGAAAGAGAACAACAAGTGTTGTAACTTGGGTTTCTAATGCTGATTTCTTCAATAAACCACAGTATATGATACCTTGATGTAAAAAAAACAATAAGTTTTTTCTTTTATTTATTTATTCATTTATTTTATATTTTATTATAATTATTATTATAATTATTATTATTATTATTATAATTATAACTATTATCATTATTATTATTACTATTGTTATCATTATTATTATTATTATTATTATTATTATTATTATTATTATTATTATTATTATTATTATCATTATTATTATTATTATTATTATTATTATTATTATTATTATTATTATTATTATTATTATTATTATTATTATTATCATTATTATTATTATTACTATTATTACTACTATTACTATTGTTATTATTATTATTTATTTTTTGGGGGAGGGGAGTGGGAAGGGGGAGGGGGAAGGAAGAATGGGGTTTTCTCAAATTTGAATGATTTTTGAATTTCTTCATTTTCATACAACTCAACATTGTTAATGATGGAAAAGATCCAAGTAAATTACTTGTGATCCAAAGAAGGTCGAAGGAGCAATCAGATGTTGAATAGAACACAACATGGTAGAGTGTGTGGTTTAGTCTATATCACACACAGAGCCTTTTCTATGTCACACTCTAAAACTGAGGTATAATGCTTATCAAAGGTGTCCAAACAGCAGAAGGCATCCAAACAGCAGAAGGCATCTAAACAGCAGAAGGCATCCAAACAGCAGAAGGCATCCAAACAGCAGAAGGCATCCAAACAGCAGAAGGCATCCAAACAGCAGAAGGCATACAAATACCAGAATGCATCCGAACAGCAAAAGGCATCCAAACAGCAGAAGGCATCCGAACAGCAGAAGGCATCCAAACAGCAGCAGGCATCCAAACAGCAGAAGGCATCCGAACAGCAGAAGGCATCCAAACAGCAGAAGGCATCCAAACAGCAGAAGGCATCCAAACAGCAGAAGGTATTCAAACAGCAGAAGGCATCCAAACAGCAGAAGGCATCCAAACAGCAGAAGGCATCCAAACAGCAGAAGGCATACAAACAGCAGAAGGAATCCAAACAGCAGAAGGCATCCAAACAGCAGAAGGCATTCATACAGCAGAAAGCATCCATAGGCATTCATTTGTTTTAACAAAATAATCTTCCACACACCTGTTACATGAAATCCTTCTGAGGTGACACGGCTTTTGTACCTCTGCTTCTCCTTCTTACTGATACCAACAGCTTGCTATTCTGACAAAAAGCTGAGGAAGTCCTTCACCAACCACTGACATTAAAACAAAAGGGAGTCATATATCAAAATATGTCATTTTAAATGCTACAGAAAGTGTTCATAACAAGTACCAGTAGAAGTAAGTATTGGCTACACATATTCAAATCTATTATCAGTCTGAAGCAAACCCTGTAAGCATAGCGCAGAAAATGCTTTCTAGCACTGAATTTTTCACCTGGACCACTCTGAGACACAGCACCTTGTTAGTTTCAGGAAAATGCATTTAAATTAAAGACTTCCAGGAATTGAAGATCCCTTTTTAAGGAAAATATCAATTGTCCAAATAATGATACGCCACCAATTCTACAAAAGAGTGTTAATACACTCAAGGGGTGATTTCTAAATCCCCCTGCCCATGCTGCAACCAACAAATGTCCTGAAAGCTGATGATTGGATATCATTTTAGTAAAAATACACTCGAAAGTGAATATAAAGCTACAAACAAAAAAATGCTTACCTCAAGCCTTCCAGGTTAAGCTCTTTAAATTTCGTTTCACAGAGATGACGAAGAGACCTCAAAATGAGAAGATATATTTCCATCTGAAATAAAGAAAATAATGAGGCAAAATACTGAAAGATTTTTCATCTTTACAGCATGTACAAATTCTGTGCTCACAGAGTAGTAAGAGATTAGTAATGGCCAGAAACTTAGCCTATTTATTATATGATTTACTAAAATGATAACTACTGCAATATCTTTTGTACAAATGATTACACAGATCAAATGATCACAAACGATTATTGAGTATCTCTGAGCAAATGCTGTACATACATGTACATGAAAATTGATAACTTGTAAATGACTTCTGCAATTAAAATGCATTGCTAACTTACAGTGATAACAGTTGATATTGACAATTTAAACACAATAAGATGGCCAGGGATTCATAAAGTGTTTTTTGTTCATACAACTCCAATTCACCGCTATTTCTCCACGTTTATGTAAAAATGATTAAGACCCACTTGATCAAATTGAAACAAAGTATCCTGGTGGGAAAATTTGGGAGGAACTTGGAAGCAGGTTCTCTCGAAAAATAATCAGACTCATGAACTTCAGAGGTCAATGATGTAATCTTATCAATTATTAAAGAATCGTTTGTGTAATCTTATGGCTCCCATGCAGTATCCCCGGCTACAGTAGCATTAAAGTCGCACGGTCCAGCATTGTACTAATCTTATTAAAAGCACGACGCATATTCATGTTGGAAGAACTTATGATGTATGTCAAAACTATGGCATATCCCTGCCGGCTGGGCAGCAAAGTTGCAAGGCCGCCAGCTGTACTTAGCTAGCTTAACTATAAAATGATGCATATTTTGTTGTATGTATTAATCATAATAAAGTAAATTGAGCATGACACAAAAATTACAGCCTGAAACTATTTATCTATGCCTTTCTATCATTTTAAACTTAAAGTTATTATTTTTATGCCAAGAAGTGCAGTAACACATCATAGAAAGATGATATGAAAATTCTTTCAACAATTTTAAAATGAGAACCAAAATATTGCACGCCCCCCCCCCCCAAAAAAAAGGGTAGGCCTAGTCCTACGCCTAATTCCCATTGTGTATTGAATCATTGTTTTGTAGGCTAAATGAAAATAAATTAGGAGAAATTTCTTTTGCCTTAGCATGCACAAACTTCTGAGCCACATTACTACAGTGCATTACAACTGTAGTAATTTTTAAAAGAATCTTGCATTCAATCACCTTCAATTATTTTAGACCTAGGCCTAGAATGGGTCCAACTTTTTTTCTTAGTTAGGCCCAAGGCCTATCCTAAAAAACTATCTTGACGAAGTTAGCACTGCAGTATTAACACCAGTAGGGCTAGGACCTAGTATCAGTACCACTTTCTTGGCCTTCGATTTTTATTAATAATAATAATACATACATTTATATAGCGCTAATTTTGTAAAAACATTCAAAAGCGCTTTACATACAAGGAAATTAGATACGAAAACAAAAATACGAATACAGAAATGACAATATAAATAAAAATACGATGGATTAAGCTGCACATTAGATTAATATCTTTTTAAACAAAAAAGTGTTAAGCTTAGTTTTGAAGGAGGTCAGGGATACATTATCAATACATTTGAGTTCAGTTGGGAGTGAATTCCACAACCAAGAACCTTTATAAGCAAAGGCCCTTTCGCCTTTTATGCTTAATACGGGGAACAAATAGGGACTTGAAACGAAAGTCATAGCAGGATGGTTTTTCAACTACCATTTCACATAAATATTTTGGAGCAAGGCCTTTAATGCACTTGAAAACTTGTAAAATAATTTTATAATCAATTCTTTGTTTGACTGGTAACCAGTGAAGGGACTTCAAAACAGCATTAATGTGAGAAAATTTTGGTAGTCTAAAAATCAACCAAGCAGCACCAGCATTAGGTATTCTTATTCCTACTAATTTAAGACTCAATTATTCAACAATTTTCAAACGTTTTTCAATATAACCCTGGGTAAAAAGTAGTTGCCATGGAAACAACCTGAAAATCTGACCAAAAAGTGCGATTTTCTCGATTGGACAACATTGCACACATACAAGCGCCAGAAAGCGTGACCTCATTCGGCCTATATTTCATATAATAAATTGCTACATATATATAGGATTTGTTAAGCAACGAATTATTCTTGTTCCTGAATAAAACTAAAATTATTGCCCATATTTGTCAGCATTTACGTCGGTCAGTTAAGGTTAAACTGTGTACATACGATTACGACGTTAGCTGGTCTCAGACTGTTCAACAACAACTGGCACAATTAAGATAGCATATTATTTTAGGTTTACTGAAATTGTTTAAGACAGCTACTGGTTTTAATCATGTATTTCCTATCAGAAAGGTTGTTCGCGTAGTATTTTTCTTAAAATATACTTATTAGTTAGGCTTAAGTTAATAGGTGCGATATATGCCTGTCTACAATCTAACGCTGCGCTAAAGTTGTGTCGTTCTACATGTACTGTAAAAAGAAATGTTGTTTTTGTGTTCTTACTAGAAATAAAATAAACGTTAATCTTGGTTAGAAAGACAAGTTACGATTAAAACTAATATAAATATAATTAATTTCTGACATTAAAGAATTTCAATTTTTATTTTTTAGGTTAAATTTGCAGTTTTTCTTTTTTATTGACTCCAATTTTCAATGTATCGATAGATCTACTGCCTTAACTTGGAACCAATATTGGTGGAAGAGAACTAAAAGGTATCACCAGAAAGCGTGACGTCATTCGGCCTATATTTCCTATAGGCCGAAGGCCGAGAGTCGAAACTCCTATACCTACAGTGTTACGACGACGACGAGTGAACACACAATTACAATGACGGGGTCGTCGCCTGCGTATTCGGTTATGATAGTAACAATGCTACCACGAAACGCTTAATACGACCCGGACGAGAACACAGTTACGACTTACGGACAGACATAGCATCAACAACAAAGTCAATGTCCATGGCCTTTGATAACCAATTGTAGTACACTGGCGTGTCTACCCAACCCAGGCTTAAACCCGGGGCCTCGTAGTCTGAAGACAGGTATGATAACCGCTACACCACAGTTAGTAGACAACCTACAGTGTTACAAAATCGGGATACTTTTAAAGTCACCCAACCATGCTGGTTCCAAGTGAGGGCAGTAGAGAGTCAAGCATTTCAAATAATAGAACTTACCAAAGAAATGTGTAAATTAAATATTCTACAGAACTTGTTGATTTAATTTAATTTTTTTTAATTTAATTTTTTCGTTACTTTTTGTGCACTTTTAATTCAATAAAATAATTTTTGTATAAGTCATTAATATAACAAATTTGAGATAGACGTCATCCATGGATCAAGTGCGAAAGAAAATTGACAAACCATGCACATGGCGAAGATACTTTTCGCGATACCGGCACGGTACGATACCATTGTGTTTATTACTCATTGTTTTACGTCTGAACTTGGCAGATTGAAAGGTTAAAGCCTTTTAAAGGAATTACTGCCTAAGTTTATCGAAGTCGTTACGCATTACGCCTAGGCCCTAGTCTAGTTGGTGAAAGTCGGCCAACAGCATAGTCCTATTTAACAAATAACTTTAGCGATGGGCTGGCCCTAGCCACCTGTACACCCCGGGTTCCGTAGTAATTGTAGTCTGCCTGTTTTTATTTTAATAAAAGCTAGGTGTACGCAGTCAGACATCTGTGATCCTAGAGAATTACAATGTAATATTAACCAAGGTGGATCTAGGCCTAGTTATTGAAGCCTAGTTTAGGCTCGAAATTATAGGGTAGTATGAAAAAGGTTGAAGAATTCAAGTTGCCAACTTCACCTATTCAAATTCAGACCGACTGTAGCCGTTAGGCCTACAAAAAGTCTACATTCTTGTTAGGTATGGATTCAAATCATTTACCATCGTTTGGTCATAATTTCATTCACTTTAACCCGTTTCTGTATGCTAACATTGTAGTATTGCTGTTGTTTACTGGTCTGCGGCCTCACGAACGCCACCAGCAATGTCAAAAAGTGTATTTTGGGATAATAGCTATATTCTTGCAAGACTGCATGCAAGTTAGAACGAACTTGACTAACATTAGCAAGAATTTAGGCTATAATTTGCTTCAAATTAGCTGCCCAAACCTACTTAATTCGCCTGGTGATTTGTTGTGTATACTGCTTGAATTTAAAGAAAACTTTGCAAAGATTTCATGGATACTGGAAATGAAATAACCTATATTTGGATATTGTGAAGGGAACATTATTTATGCCAAACATTAGGGGAAGGCAAATAACTCACACACTAGCTCTATGACACATGCAATCATTGTTACAGTTGGGCTCATTTTGTCAGGAAAAGCTATTAACTCTTATTATCATATTATGTGGTTCAACCATGTTGAAGGGAACACATTAAACAGTTAAACAATTCAATTGTGTGTAGGGTAAAGAAAAAACAATTTGTAAGTAATACAGGAAATATACATCAATTAACTTAAATAACTGGTACAGGTTACATGAAATGGTGTGTAAATTCAGGTTTTTAAAAACAGATCAACACATATTATTCTGCCATTAACTACTAAAAATCATTCCTATAAATTCTCATGTACATTTATGATAGAGGAATTGGGACTTCATTGTGGAGATTACAAATTTACAAGCTTTGATATCACAATTTTGATTTTCTGCAATGTTCACCTGTATTTAACTTGAACAACTGATAATCAACTTCACAAACATTTCTGAGAGTTTCCTGATGAGACATCTTCTGTGGATGAACGTACTGCCATAAGTCCCCCACTGTACTTATTACTACAGCTTTAGCTTAAAACAGCAAACTTTGTGAAGTGATGTTGATGTAGGTATAGATATACCACAGTATGTTATTATTTCACAATATGAATTTAAAAAAAAAAAAAAACAGAAATCAACAAAATCTGAGCTTCTTCCTATGCAGTCTAACAACTATGTAGATCCCCATAGTTGTAAAGTGTGGCATATATTCAATTGAGTTAAGCTTAGTAGAAGACAGTGTGATTTTTCATGTCTCTTTACTGCAAATAAAAGCCTGGTCTGCTGGTTTTCATGTTGAATTTTCACTTGGGGTTTGTGTCTTTTTTGGTTAGGCAGACAAAATTCTATGTATAAAAACTGACTTAAGCCATAGTAAAAGACTGGTTTTTTATGTCTGTTTAATGCAAATAAAAGCCTGGTCTGTTGCTTGTCATGTTGAATTTTTACTTGGGGTTTGTGTCTATTTTTGGTTAGGCAGACAAACTTTTATGTATGAAAAGGGTACACTAAAATTACCATGTCATATCCTCATAACCTGATAATAGTACATTCCACTACCAAGAAAAATCGTTATACAGTACATGTGCCTGGAGTCAGAAAACATTTGGGCAGGGTATTGTGTACTACAAAATGATATACAGATATTCAGCTCACTAATATCTGGTACAAAATTAATTTACATTGCAAAAAATATTCGTTCTCTGTAGTACAGTCAATGATTTTTAACAATCATACAAGATAAAAGTTGAAATACTATTGCACTGTAATAATTTGTTCATTGGATCCCAAAACAAAAACAAATGAGAGCAGAACTAAAGATTGCCTATCAATAAAAAGAGAAATTGTATCAAGCAAAATTTTCAAGTAGAGCTTTTTTATCTTCCCAACTTAAGAAACTTTTGCAAAGAAATTAAAAGCAACTTTAATAAGTAATGCACATAGAATAAAAAAATGCAGACTGCAATACAATATATAGGCCTATTCCAAAGAGTTTTATGATTATCTTTTAATTTAAACTTTATGAATTTAGGGCTTGCTATTGTTGGTAAATGATGTTGAACAGAAAAATGTGAATGAAACTGAAAACTTAATAGTTTTTTAAAATGGAAATAAAAATAACAAGTGAGCAATTTGATCTACTGTACCTCTACCTATCTAAACAAGTTGGCACTTAACTTAATTTTACTTTTACTTTGTTTTATACACACCTATCTGCCAGTTGGTCAGTCTGTTTAGACTTTGTTTGATGGGTGTTTTGTTGATAACCAACTATATAAAACTAATTAGACCTAGGTCTATATTGGTCTCATGTTCACTCACCCTAGCTAACAATTGTAATGCTACATCTTAAGCATGGCCTTTTTATCATGACAGACATTTACAAGTCAATACCATGGTAATGTACATAGCCCTAACGTGCTACCAAATTGCAAGTGGTTTCACACAATGTAGGCCTAAGTTACACTAACGTTACTGTAGCCTGGCTAGGCAACACAATGACCCAAGATTACCCCGGCAACGCTTTTTGAAAGCAATAAATCGCTACATACATGTCTGAATAAAATAAGATTTGTTAAGCAACTTATTCTTGTTCCTAGATAAAACTAGAATCATTTCCCATATTTGTCAGCGTTTGCGTCGGTCAGTTAAGTTTAAACTAAGTAACGGTGTACATACGGCGTTAGCTAGCTTCAGGCTATTCAACAACAGCTGTCACCATTAAGATAGCACATTATTTTAGGTTTACTAAATTTGTTCAAGACATCTACTAGTTTTAGTTAATCATTTATTCCTGATCAGAAAGGTTGTTCGCGTAGTATTTTTCTTAAAATTATACTTATCTGTTAGGCCTAAGTTAGTAGTAGGTGCCTTACATGCCTGTCTACAATCTAACGCTGCACTAAAGTAATGTCGTCGTGCATGTACTGTAAAAAGAAATCGTTGTTTTTGTGTTCTTGTTAGAAATAAGATTAACGTTAATTTGAGTTAAAAAGACAAGTTAGGATTAAAACTAATATAAATATAGTTAAATTTCTGAAGTAAAGAATTTTATTTTTTAATTTTTAGGTTCAAATTGCAGTTTGTCAATTTTTTATTGACTCCAATTTTCAATGTACCCGACATATCTACTGCCCTCACTTGGAACCAACATGGGTGGAGGACGAACCAAAAATTATCACGTCCTCAGGTATAGGAGTTTCGACTCTCGGCCTTCGGCCTATATGTGGTACAGGGCGAATGACGTCACGCTTTTTGGTATCACGCACTAAGGTATAGGAGTTTCGACTCTCGGCCATCGGCCTATACGTAGTATAGGGCGAATGACGTCACGCTCTCTGCAAGCGCTGTCTGAAGTGCATAAAGAAAGGTAAACAAGCCAACTTGACCCAGAGTCATTTGCAGGAACCTGCAGGAAATAACCCAAAAAACACAAGTTAGGCAAGCTATCTCCCCAAATTTGCTTAAATTAGTAACCATAATTGTCACCAATAATATTAAACTTACCGTTAAAAAATGCGATCGATTTCGGGTTTTTTTTCAGTAATTTTGCAACGACCTGCTCTACAAGTGCACATGACTTTTATTGAAAAACTACGACAAAATACACACTGCGCAGCCGTATAACGTAAGGCACAGGTCACTTTAAAATGACCTAGACCTTAGTATAATAATGACGTCATTTGCTGGCTTGCTCTAGCGCTGAGAGCGGCTACACACATTATTTAAAGGGACTATTATGGGGGTGGGATGTGAGTGTTGAATCTGCAGAGGATTAAATTAGAGCCGTGTAGGTTTTTTTTTCGGTGTTTTTTTTTTCCGGAGGCTACGCTTTACGACCGTCAGCTCTCCATGCGTGCAGGGAGTTGTTAAGATGACGACGACGACGAGTGAACACACAATTACAATGACGGGTCGTCGCCTGCGTATTCGGTTATGATAGTAACAATGCTATCACGAAACGCTTAATACGACCCGGACGAGAACACAGGTACGACGTACGGACAGACATAACATCGACAACCAAGTCAATGTCCACGGCCTTTGATAACCAGTTGTGGTACACTGGTGTGTCTACCCAGGCTTGAAGCCAGGGCCTCGTGGTCTGTAGACAGGTATGATAACCGCTACACCACAGTAGGTAGATAGTTGTTAAGATGTGGAAGCTCTTTGATTTAAGCAAAGAGCTTCTCTTTGATTTAAGTAAACGTTCTTAAAATTTGATAAACATTTCCTCTATCTTTCTTAGGCTATAAATCATACTTACTCTTTCTAGATTCTGTTTTACTATTATCCTGACATATCCAATTGTTTGTAAGTTTCAAGATCTCAGAGGAAAATATTCTTGAATATATCAAGAATTTGAGGAGGATGTCACAACTAGTCTGATTTCAGATAATTCTGCACAAATGATACAGAACTGAAATATATATCTTCTTAACGGGATAAGATTTTTGAATGCTTTCTTCACCATTGTGTTTCTTAAGTCCTCTTTCATATGAGATGAACTTGCTTGACCCTTGAACTAATTTCCAAGTATGTGTATCTTCATAAAGGAATAAGAAATTGGGAGTAGTTTCTTCACCATTTTGTTTCTTTTAAATTCCTCTTTCTTATTAGTTAAACTTATTTGATCACAGAAATGATCGTCTCCTTACTACTGTAGATCATAAAATGGCCCCTTTTGAGATGTGTGCCTAAATATGAACTTCATCACAACTAGAAAGCAGCCCCGAAAGTTTTCCTTTGGTGACAGGAAATGAAGTTGAATTTATTTGGGGTACACATGTTCAATTTAGATCTTAATTAAAGACATAACAAAATGTGTGTCATTCAGAGCAGTCAATAAATTCTAAAAAAAGGGGTTCAACTTTCAACCATTCAACATCTGATAGAGAAGAGAACCAATCTAACATATTGTTTTTTTCTTCAAAAACTTGCCAAATTGTTGGAAATCTTGCATATTGTAAACTATTCTAATCAATTTGGGTAGTAATGTATTCCCATTTTAGTATATCACAATTTTACAAACTTTGATTTGTTATCACATTAAAACTGTAAGTGCTATTGTGACCACTTACAGACTGTTCTGCTCGAAAACAAATGCTCTTTTGTCTGGGTAAAATAAATCCCTTTAACTGTCTATACACTTTTCAGCATGCTGTTGTATGCTAGCAATATCCAGTTATAACAATGACAAATATTTCCATACTCATCACAATTTAATTGCTTTTTACTGCAATTTTATCAAAGCTTTGTGTGCAAACATGTTGACTACGGTATTGGTAGTACAGAACTACGTAGGTTTTACCACGCCAGTCCAAAATGAGAACCCCTAGCGAAAGGGCCAATAAGAATATTTTCCATTTCAAGGAACAGGAAGCTTAGAAGTTGACAATTTCAGGGGTGGTATAGGAGGACTGGTTTTGAATATTCATGTCCAAAGTGGACCAAAATTTGAGTCATTCAATGAGGGTTGCACAACACCGTTTCACTTTGGCCTAAAAAAAAGGGCCAAAACCTTCCTTGGCCCACTATTGAAATTTACCCTCATCCAAAAGACATTAGACAGTATGTTTTGGAAAACATCAGTGAGGCAAATTATTAGGTCCATGCTATTGGAACACTTTCACTCAGCAGAACTTTTCTTTGTGTCATCTGACCTTAAAAAAGTAACAATGAGGTTGTAACTCAACATGATTACTTCACCTTTAAAATTAGTTTGTTTGGAATGACAGCTCTTCTGATGTACAAGTCATATGTGCAGATGGTTAGAAGGGGACCATAAGAAAGGAGGTTCGAAACCCATTTAAGCTGCATGTACACAACTATCAATTTAGAACAGGAAATGAGTCAAATTATTTGAGGTACATATTGTATGTACCTTCTAGAAGGGAATTCCCCGATGACTTCTAAGAAAGAATCAAGTTAAAAAACAAAGACTCCCAATGACTTCCATCATGTACTAATTAAATCTGCTCAGCCGAAGGTTATGGATTATTTCCAGGCTACGCTGCTTAAAATAAAAACGTTGGAAATCATGAAACACCTGCTGAAACTCACAAGCCTTTTACAATTTTTCATTTTTCACTTTCTAGCTGACTTACTTCAGTGGTCAAGCAAGTTCTTCCATGAAATTAGACTTTCAAAACGTTTCCTCAGTCATCCTCACTTTCACAAAAAATTGTAATTTTTACGCAAAAGTTTACTTCAAAAAATAATTTTTTGCTGGTAGTAAATTACAATTACTTTACTAGATTCTACCTTACTAGATTAGGTTGAACTAATTTCCTGACATATCCAATGGTTTTTATGCCACAAAATCTTACACAAGTTTTGATAGAATAAACAAGGTATGTAAAACTTCAGCTATTTAGCTAATTGCAGCTGTTTTCCAAGCTAATTTCACCTATTTTCTGCAGAAATGACAATACTTAGCTATTTTGATGAGAAAACTGATCACTATATTTCAGCATGTAAGACTTCAGCTATTTAGCTGATTTCAGCTATTTTTCAAGCTAATTTCACCTATTTTCTGCATAATTGACAAAACTTAGCTATTTTGATGAGAAAATTGATCAATTTCAGCATATGAGACTTCAGCTATTTAGCTGATTGCATCTATTTAGCTAATTTCACCTATTTTCTGCATATTTGACAATACTTAGCTATTTTGATGAGAAAATTGATCAATTTCAGCATGTGAGACTTCAGCTATTTAGCTGAATTCAGCTATTTTTCAAGCTAATTTCATTTATTTTCTGCATATTTGACAATACTTAGCTATTTTGATGAGAAAATTGATCACTGAATTTCAGCATGTGAGACTTCAGCTATTTAGCTGATTTCAGCTATTTTCAAGCTAATTTCACCTATTTTCTGCATAATTGACAATACTTAGCTATTTTGATGAGAAAATTGATCAATTTCAGCATGTGAGACTTCAGCTATTTCGCTTTGGTTTTGAGGAATGTGAGGATGTGACCTCACAACTAATCCTGATTTAAATCATCCTCTTTCATACAGGATACACTTGATTGACTACTGCACTAATCCTTTTAATTATTCATGAAGAACATTTCTTTGTCTGTAAATCCTTTAATGGGTTTTTTTAAGTCTAAATCAAGATTTTGACATAAATCCTTTATTGGTTTTTTTTAAAGTCTAAATCAAGATTTTGACATATCGCGCTTACGCTAAACTCTTGCTTCTGCGAAGAGGGTTAATTGAATTATATAATACTACTGTACCTATTAACCCAAATTTAAAACTGGCTGAAAGCTGCATGTAACTAGTGAGACCTTTAGTTTGGTACAATAGAAAAGAAAAGTTAAAGAGGGAATATCGTCTTAAGTAAATTGATTGACACACCGCCAGTAATTATGCTACGTAATAGCAACATCACTTCTGCAGCGATTATGGATTGTCAGCTTATGAGCAAATATCTAGACCAATCAAAAGCGTTCAAATGAATTGTATTTTGCTGTCGCCGTTGACACAATAACTGTCCTTTTGGATTGTATTTCACTTTTAGGCATATGCCAGGGAAAGCACACGTAAGTCACAATGACTTGTTTTCAGCGTGTACCCAATGAAATTGTCAGGATGGAAAGTGGATTAAAACCAGGTTAACACCCTGCTCTTTTTGAGAAGTGTTTAGAGAACCAGGCAGGGAGTGGAACTCCTATCATCGAGACCGACGGCTTTACGTCCCATCCGAAGGACGGTGAGCGCCACCCAAACATTGAACACTTTTCACAAAGGTCGGGTGGGGGAGAAGGTGTGATGCAGAAGACAAACCTCTGTGCTTGATGTCAGCGTAAATCGTTCTGCTTATCTGTGGAAAAATCGCTGTTGGACTAGAACCTAGCTGGGACCTCCAGCATCTTAAATGTACGATCAGCTGACTGAGCCACCTACCTGCCTCCTTTAACGATCATGTTCATCCAATTTTAGAAATAATTGATTTTGGCACCCATTCAAGCCACCAGATAGTTGTACACCCCACACTCTATACAAACTCTTTCTGTGATGTCATAAAAGAGCATGAACATGTGTATACACGTTTGCATGCAACAATAATCAATATTTAATCAAAACATTAAATCAATACAAAATATCTTTCTGATCAAAATAATGAATATTTCTTGTTCTGATGTTCTTTTAAAAGCAAGAAATTGTTTCATCAGTCATCCCATCAATATTTAAAATCTGACATTTTCTTCTTTTACACACCTGTATTGTCTTTGTATGTGGGTGTATAATCAATTTAAAAACAAATTATTATTTTACACCCAAGACACCCTTGAAGATGTATCATCATGTGTCATCTAATTCAATTATCAGACATGCAGCAGAAACTCGATTTCTTAAAAGGAGTTTGAAAGCGAATCCTGATCTTGTGAGAAAATAGAACGATAAAATGGAATCAAATTCGAGTCAAAATCGTTTGAAAGTTTGTCATAACAGATATGTGAAAGCAAAGGTGACATCCTGACTGCCCTACAAATTTGGACAATTCTTTAGGTACCAAATCCTAAACTTTTGTTATTATATTTTAATTTGTAACATATTTTTTAGACCAGTAAGTAATAAGCACTCCATATCCACTGTCCCCGAAGGGTCTTTTTAATTTTGGCATTAAAGAATAAACAATATATTAAGCCTCTGATTGCCCAGATAACTATGACACAAGTCATTTAACCATAATGTCTGGTAATTGAATTAAGATGACATAACTGATTGGTTTATCGAATGCTACGCCACGATGGTCACTCGCGGTTGAGAATAGTCCGTGGGGACTTGAGAAAGGCTTCAGTTTGTGAGATGATGGTATATAAGGTTCATCACTTAGAGGCCTTAGCAAAAAGTGCTATGTAAATCAATGTATTATTAATATCATTATTATAAGCCATTAGTATAAGCATTTAATTGAATCACTTAACCTGATACAGTAATACTCTATATGTAAACCCTAGCAACGAAGAAGATTTTTTTTCATTTATAGAGAACAACCCCAAAATGAAAGTCTGGTTAAATCAAGGGAGCGTAACTGAAAAAATGTTACCAATCAAACATTTAGTAATACAATCTAAACTGAAATAAATCATGGCCTGGGATTTACTGAAAGCATCCGTAATACACATACCACTTGACTCCCATTTTATATGCACTTAATGGATGCTTTACGGATGCTGTTTGCAAACATAGGAATCTTGACTTTGAGTGCATTTAATAATCACATCATGGGAGAACTAAATTTAGATGGAAACATTTTCTACCAGTGTCAGCCATATATCTCTTCTATGTATTTGACTTTACATACTTCAAGGACTAGTGTAATACGAACTCCAGAAATCACTATATCTTGACATTTCACTTGGTCAGGGGACAGCATCGTAATGTCTCTACTCAACCTTTTCTACACATCCTCCTAAAATATATGCAGTAGGACATGTATGACTAAAAACATCAGAGCTGACACAGCAAATATCAATTAATGACTCAACAACAGCATCATGAAATGTGATGTAAATTAAGGGTAGTGCAGAGCCCCACACCCCAAGGGTGGACCCAGAAAAACAAAATAAGGGGAGGGGAAGAACTAAAGTGATTATGATCATCATCCGAAGAAATATGTATGCCGCCTATAAACAAAGATCTGTAGGGGAAATGTTCAATAAGTCGGCTTTCTGTTGGGGTTCACGTTGAGGGGCAATCCATAATTTATATAACTTATTTATTGAAAATAGACATGACAACACACTGCATATATAAAATTAAAAAATATCTGTACAGATCTTCACAAAGTACAAAAAAATCAATTTGTACTGATTGGGGCAAAATGAGAGTCCATGACAAACAAAAGGTCCAAACGGTGAGCTGACCAGTCTGACCATGCATATCTGCATGTTACCATGATTTATCAATACTATCTAATATGTCTCACGTCTCCACAGCCTTCGTGTACACCAAACCGAGAATCTGAGATCTAGAGACTGAATATCCACCCAAAGAGTCGATCTGGGTTTTTTTATCATATCTTTACCTGTTAACTGAAACAAATTTATCCTTTATAAAATGCATAAATCGCTTATTGTTTAACGTATGGAAATAACATCATTATGGTAATAATATCATTGTTTTAAAAGTATTTAAGCTATACGTATCACCTCAAATGTCATAAAACAATTTCCAAATTAGACTTCACCTGTAGAGCCTCATGAACACACTTCAATGTATACCTATATACCATTTGTTGGATAATTAAATCTTGGATACATTCAATGCTGTGTGATTTTCATAAAAACTAGAATGGTAAATACCATCATGGTTCACATGCCCATGCAAATTGACACCCATATCATATGACCTGGCCAATTATAAAAATATAATGGCATCTCACACTAAGTCCCTTATGGCATCCCATGTCTTACATGGCATCCCACCCCATGTCCCACATGACATCCCACCCCATGTCCCACATGACATCCCATCCCATGTCCCACATGGCATTCCACCATACCTCCCACATGGCATCAAACCCCATGTCCCACATGGCAACCTACCCCATGTCCTGCATGACATCCCATTCCATCCCTTGACCCACATGGCATTCCACCATATCTCCTACATGGCATTCCACCATATGTCCTACATGGCATTCTACCATATGTCCCACATTGCATCCCATCCTATGACCCACATGGCATCCCACTCTATGTCCAATATGGATCCCATCCCATGTCCCAAATGGCATCCTACCCCATATCCCACATGACATCCCATCCCATCTCTTGTCCCACATGGCATTCCACCATATCTCCCACATGGCATTCCACCATACAGTATGTCCCACATGGCATTCCACCATATATTCCACATGGCATTCCACCATATGCCCCACATGGCATCCCACCCTATGTCCCACATGGCATCCAATCCCATGTCCCACATGACATCCCATAGGCTCCATAAGAAATCTCATTCTAGCTATCACAGTCCCATGTCATATGACCCGGCCAATTATTAAAATGTCATCCCACTCTAAGTCCCACATGGCATCCCATGGGTCATTTTTACATGGCATCCCACCCTATGACCCACATGGCATCCCACCCTATGTCCCACATGGATCCCATCCTATGTCCCACATTAATCCAACCATATGTCCCACATGGCATCCCTCCCTATGTCCCACATGGCA
>JAIGNY010001291.1:0-7500 GCA_020152595.1 Chiridota heheva
AATTAATTTAAAATTGAAAAAAAAAAAATGATGAAATTTGTCAACAAATTTCGCGAAAATTGATCAATATTTCCTGACAACCTAATATACTAATATACCGATTTTAAGAATGAAGGAAATCTTCCTTAAAATGAATGAAATATCCCTAAAATTGTCAAATAATTTACCGAAATTTTACAAAGAGTGCTCGAAAATGAACAAAATTACCCGAAAATTGCCCAAAGACTGACGAATTGCTTTAAAATGGTCAAACATTTCACTGAAATTTTAATGAAAGATACCCAAAAGGAACGATATTTCCTAAAAAGGAACGATATTCCCGAAAAAGAACGATATTTCCCGAAAATAAACGAAATTCCTGTAAATTGCAGGAGATTTTTCGATTAGCAGCAACATCAGTGATAGAACTTAATTTACCAGTGAAAATTTTGCAATTGTAAATTTTTCGCCATTTACTTTTTCACGCCCCCCTCCCCATTCCACTTAAAAGATTGCTCCGCGGTCCCTGATAGAACACATAGCCCGGTAACTCCAGTTATAGGATGACAATTTATTGCACTTACTGACTGGTAAATTATTCCCAATTAAGGGTGTTTGTTTTCATGCTGAAATGGTGGAGGTGTTATGCTAACATGGGTGGAGGGGTTGTGCCTATATATATATATATATATATATATATATATATATATATATATATATATATATATATATATATATATATATATATATATATATATATATATATATATATATATATATATATATATATATATATATATATATATATATATATATATATAATATAAATGTATATGTATACATATAAATGTATATATATATATATATATATATATATATATATATATATATATATATATATATATATATATATATATATATATATATATATATATATATATATATATATATATATATATATATATATATATATATATATATATATATATATATATATATATATATATATATATATATATAGATACATATACATACATATACATATATATTTAGTCAAACGGGTTTGGGGTTTTGAAGTTTTTGACTTCATACCACTGAAGAAGGAAACAGGAGTTTTCGAAATTTTTGGTTTATTAAAAATATGTAGGCTAGGTCATTTTTTCCAATTTTGTTTTGTTTGTAATGGCCAATGCACGGAAATTATTATATATATATATATATATATATATATATATATATATATATATATATATATATATATATATATATATATATATATATATATATATATATATATATATATATATATATATATATATATATATATATATATATATATATATATATATATATATATATATATATATATATATATATATATATATATATATATATATATATATATATATATATATATATATATATAATATATATATATATACATATATATATATATATATATATATATATATATATATATATATATATATATATATATATATATATATATATATATATATATATATATATATATATATATATATATACATATATATATATATATATATATATGTATATATACACACACACATATATATATATATATATATATATATATATATATATATATATATATTATTTTTGATTTTTGAATTGCTGCAATTCAGGAAACATACTAAAAGGTCGAGATTTTGATGATAATATTTAGCTCTTAAAATAAGATTTAGTCTTCAAACAGTGTACAGACTGTTATTTTGACATTTCCGCAAGTATTTTAAGCCATCAACATTTTCTTTGGAACTCCCCCACCCTACCCCTACCCTACCCCACCCTACCCCATTCTACCTCCACCCAACCCCCGCCCTACCCCCACCCTACCCCTACCCACCCTACCCCTACCCTACCCCACCCTACCCCCTACCCCAACCTACTCCCACCTAACCCCACCCACCCTACACCCCACCCCCATACCCCCACCATATCCCCCCACCCTACCCCACCCTACCCCACCCTACCCCACCCTACCCCACCCTACCCCACCCTACCCCACCCTACCCCACCCTACCCCACCCTACCCCACCCCACAAGTCGAGCGCTTTGCGCTCGAAGTGATACCTTCGGTGTCACCTCAACTACACCACTAAATATCTTGTCGGCTCAATTCAATTCTCCCCCTCCCACTTGAATATGAAAATCCTGGTTACGCCACTGGCATAGAGTATTTCCATACATTGTATGGCCTATAAACAATATGTTGTGTTAGCCTAGGGCCTATATGTTATATTAAAAACTTCTCCGGTTATACACCCTTGCGAAATTGAAGCAAGTCACAATAAACAGTCCAAAAACGATGAGAGCGAGTATATCATGTACATAGTCGATATAATTGCTGATCCACAGACAAGACAAGAATTTCCCACAATGGGTGAACCTGGTTCGTATGCCCCTCTCTTAGAAAAGGAAAACTTAAAAGAATATAAAAAGGCCAGGAAAATATGCTAAAATGTTCACATTTTGGGGGCGATCATTTTTTTTGGGGGCGATCATTTTTTTTGTTCCACGGTTACATTCGGAAACAATATTATAAGGTAATTGAAAACGATAATTTTTCGATCTTAATAAAATATCTTTGAAATTGATATCTGAAATGGACGAAACTCGGGCCCTCCATGATACTAGAAACAAAATACCGGCGTGGCGCCTTTACCTGCAGATTGAACATGTTAAGAGGCGGTTCTCCTTTAAACCAGTCGTAGGCTGGCGGATTAATGCCAGTAAAAGGACAATCTTTAAAGTCCATTACTAAAAAACTTCACTGAGATAAAACTCAGCCGTAAGACCAATACGCGTACTAATAAATATAACGTCAGCGAATTGGACACACGCGTTCAACATTTACGCTACGCTGGCATTGCTGATGTTCGATAGAATTTGAAATAATTAGGTACATTCACTTCGGCGCACACGATTGTAAGAAGGTAACAACCGAGGTAGGTGAAAGTTTCTTCCTTTTACAGGTTTTAGTACATAGTTATTGAATGTATTTTTATGTGCCCAAGCTTTTAAGATTAAGAGTTACATACTATAAACTTTTTTAGTTATGTAGCTCAACTTTTTCAGGTTAAAATGCATGAGGCAAAAAAGTACAAATTTCTTGGAAAACGTTCGCAAAACAGGAGTGCGTCGCAAGTATTCTGCGGCGCGACTATGCTGAGTCAATGTAGCGATTTCCACCGTTATATGCATATAAAGATGTCTGACCCAGTATTCGCAGTCATGTAATGGCTATAGCGTATACTACGGTCAGATGTTTATCTGACTAGTTTTAGCCTAGACAAATATCTGACCGTAGTATACGCAGTAGCCATAACATGACTGCGAATACTCGGTCAGACATCATCCTATGCATCTAACGGTGGAAACCGCTACATTGACTCATCATAGTCGCGTCGTAGAATATTCACGACCCACTCACGTTTTGCGAACATTTTCCAAGATATTTCTTCTGTTTTTTCTCATTCATTTTAAGCAGAAATTGTAATTTACGTAACTATAAAACACTCTGGTATGTACCCCTGGGTCTTAAAAACTTAACTTGGGCACATACTAATTAATTAACTAATTATGAACTAACACCCGTAAAAAGAAGAAACTTTAACCTACCTCGGTAGTAGACACGATCGCTAATATATAACCTCTTCTACAGTACGGTCTGACGGTTGTCACAAAAAAACATGAAATTTAACACTGACGCACTTAACTTTTGCCTACTGTAACCATACAGACATAAAGCTGAACAACTTTTTTCAACTTACGTTTTGGTAGATTTTCCGAGTTCCTTATGAAAAAGAGTCAAAATTGTCAATTTTCTCGAAGAAATTAAGTGTCTTGTGCACAGCGTTGCAACTAATTTTGCAAACGCGCGCCTGTAATTGAAAAGGAGGCGCCAAAACGGGCGCAGATACAAGAAAAAAACTACACTGCCAGTTCGTTACAAGACGCGATAATTGCGTTATTGCGCACTATTATAATTATTCGAATTTAGCTACCTCAACGCCCTTTCTTAATATTAATACACACAAATTGTACGCGCCAACATAAGTAACACGCACGTAGGACGCACATTAGTGCGTTCATGCGCTCAAGGTTACACAGGCGAGCAGAGAGCGTGACGTCGTTCGCCCTGTACTATGTAAAGGCCGAAGGCCTAAAGACCTTTTCAAACCGAGTTTAGCCGAAGGTGAAACGCCAGGGTAATTTAACCAATAAAATGCCGGGGAATTGTAAACAACAACAATACGCGCGCGTATTACCTTCATAAGCTTGTGCGCACGTACATAATAGTACAACATTACATGCACGACGCACGTACGTACGTAAACGTTATGTGAAATGTATACATAGCTTTGTCAGAGAGCGTGACGTCATTCGCTCTATACTACGTATAGGCCAAAGGCCTTCGGCCTATATGAAATATAGGCTGAATGACGTCACGCTTTCTGGCTTTGTGTTGTATGTACACGTAAAGTATCTCAATTTGCATCAAAGTTTCAACTGCTCTGCCTGGATAATTCTTTTCTTATGGGGATGTTTTTTTTTTGGTCATATTCCAAGAGGATCGGTACTGTCTTCCATTCAGACTGTCTCAATTAAGGAATACGTGATAACTAGGTATGATTTCAAGTTAAAAATTGGCCTCATGTACGTTTATAACACTAATGTTACGTTCAATGCATCAATGCATGTAGCTGTAGGCCCTAGGCCAAGTGTGCACGCTAAAATGTTGTTTTTAAGAACGGGACATTGTATGTTCGTTGGAGTTCACATTCCCTCAACATTTACGAAACATTAAAAATATTTGTGCACATTTAAAATACAAAAATAGGACGGAAATTGGCAAAAATCGTTCAAATTTGAAAACGTTGATGTTCAGTGCGGAGAGCCTAATGGTATGAAATTGTGCCGTTGACATCACTGCACAAAATGTGAAAATAGTATCGAGAACTATCGGCAGCAAATCCCTTGTTATCTGTGAATGAGACAACTAGTTTTGCATATCGGAAAATTTGTTTGAATGGAGAGGATACAGTTTATTCGAAGTTTTCTATTTGGTATGGAATTTCCTAAGGAAATTACGCTACCATTTAAATATCAGTAGAGTGCTTATTTGTGTATGTAGGCCCTTACATACTGTTGATTAATGTGTGAAATTGTATTTTTAATTTTTAATGGGCTTGACCCCATACGCTGGTAAATTGTGCAGACGATCAGGATTCCCCGGAAATCGATTGGTCCATTATGGTCACGTGAATTTCGGCCATGTGATATTATTTAAATAAGATTTCCGGAAATTTCCGATTCCAATATAAAAAGGTCTATACTACGTATTCACTTGGTCGGAAATGTGACCTGAGCTCATCAGGCCGCAAAGCAACCGCGCGCAATCACCCCGCATTTGAGTGAAAACAAAGCGATCAGCTGTGTTGTTTACATGCCATACGTACCACACACAGTAAACGCATACGGACTTGCCCACGTGTATCGCGCAAAGGTTGTTTTCACTCCAGCAAATGACGTCAACTTCCGGATGTGACGTGACACCGACCAAGTGAATAGGAGCGTCATTCGCATGCCTTCGGCCTATACTACGTATAGGGCGAATGACGTCACGCTTTCTGCCATGACCCTCGGATTATAAGTATGATACTCTACCGACCGAGCTAACCTAGTGTGAAAAACATCTCATTCAGTAGGCACTACGTGCAAGGCAATACTTGCTTACTGTTTATACTAGCAGCCATATAGTGGCTATAGCGATAGTCAAATGTTATCTGACTAGAGCTAACTGGGCTCTATTCATACTTGTTTTAAAGAATATAAGTTCGATAACCCTTTGTCTGCAACACTACTGTCAAGAAATAAAGTGCCACATGTTTATAACTCCCACTGGCGTCACCATGGACTCTTGCACGCGGAAAGAGAGGGCACTTTTTGTGCCGGCAATTAAATGATACAAATCGGTATGCATGCACCTGTAAGTGAAGGCACAAATGAAGAGAAATTACACCTTTATGTCGAAAACAGCCATTATTCATAGCATTAAAAGATTTTGAGTATCTCAATTGTAATTTTTTTTAGCAGGGGTGAAAACAACGCTTCAAATAAAAAAAAAAGGGCACGTCTTGCCCCTTTTGACCCCGTGAAATGGAGAGCACTTATTTTCCCGTGGGTTAAGGGCAAGGGAGATTTTCCCTGTGGTGCAGGCGTCCTTTGGCGTCACCCCTTGCTGTCAGGATTGGAGAAAGCTTTTTCGTCATCATTTTTCATACAATGTAACCAACTTCAGCGTTGCTCCACAGGTTTACTGCGTTCATTTCAAAATAGACTGATTGATCATAATCAATATTATGTCTAAATGGCAACCTAATTCACGCGCCAAAAATTCATACTTCGAAGTCAATCGGATCAGTTAGCCATGCACCACAGTCGCCATAGTGTTTTCGCGACACCAAAGAATTTAATCTAAATTTGAATTATATAGAAAGAAAATAACAGCTGTAACGGCGTCCGATATGGGACGTGAACCCATGACCCTGAGATTAAAAGTCTGATGCTTTACCGACTGAGCTAGCCGGGCTCCACATATTTACGATTTATAGCAATAAACAGCATCGACTAAAGTTCTTACGTCTCTTTCTTTTCACCCTTCACTTATATTACACCACATACCAGAAAAATGAGGCCTTTTTTTTTAAATTTACCCTTTACCTACGACCAGAATTACCAGTAGGATGGGAGGAAGAGAAGATGGGGCAAATACTGAAGTTTAATTGCAGAAAAATATGTCATAAAGTAAGAAACCAACAACTAGTTTCTTTATATTTGGTTAACAAGTGACCATTTACATGTATAAGAGTATTTTCATTTTAAGGTCTGTATCACCGTCACCACGAACTTTTCATGACACCCACGATTGTAAACTACTGTAAGTTTAGATCGAAAAGGAAAAGAATGGCTGTAGCGGCGCCTGATATGGGACTTGAATCCAATGATATGGGACTTGAATCCAATGATATGGGACTTGAATCCAATGATATGGGACTTGAACCCATGACCCTCAGATTAAAATTCGGCGGATGCTCTGCCGACTAAGGCTAACCGGGCTCTGCAAATTCTTGGTTTAGAGCAACATCACTAAAGTTGGTCCAAAATGCTATAAAATGGTCACTTGTTAACCAAATATGAAGTAATTTCACACACTAGAAAAATGCGACATTTCTATATAATTGACGCTTTGCCAGAAAGTGGGGGAGGGTGGGGGGGGGGGGTGGTTAAATGAAATTACAAATCGGACTTGTGACTAAGCGTGTATCCAGATACAAATAAAACAACAATCAACATTTTATTATCAAAGGCCATAAACATTGACTTGGTTGTCAATGTTATGTCTGTCCGTACGTCGTACCTGTGTTCTCGCCCGGGTCGTATTAAGCATTTCGGGATAGCATTGTTACTATCATA
>JAIGNY010001291.1:12500-20000 GCA_020152595.1 Chiridota heheva
AACTTTATCATTACAGTCAAAGGGGTATTTTTTCTATATTAATACTTGTGTCGCCTCAGCCAGTCAGCGAAATTTAATGGTATTTATAGATGTTGGAAACTAGTATCTAGGCCTACTAGGGTCTACACAACATATTTGAAGAAAAATAAATTATGTCCAGTATTTGTTAAAAAATGACAACAAATATGTTTTTCTTCCATTCGCCGTGTGCGAATTGTTTCCACAAACCGAAATTTCCCCAGAATTTTGCAAAAGGTCACGCAATTTTATAGTCTGCGTAGCTGCAAAGCGTCCAAATCAGTGGTTTGCAGCTGCGCAGAATAAAAAATTGCACGACCTTTTGCAAAGTTTTGGGTGAGTTCCGGTTTGTCAAGACAATTCGCAGACGGCGAATTGACTGCAATGATCACTGACTGTTTGTTTTCCCCTTTGACTGAAGTTGGAGATTGTAAAAAAATAATTGTTTTCTCGCTGTACACCACAACATTCCCGGATGTCCGACCTTGAGAATACCCCGTTCCAGGCTTTTACTTCCCACTAGTCTGTTTTTTTTTTGCTTGTTGGCTGACGTTTACTGATTGTTGTTGTTCCTGATTTACAGCTTGACGGAGTTATTTAAAACCTATGCAGCTACGGTGATAAATTTTATTCTAACTGAGTTACGATGCTCCGCTACGTTTTCCAGCAAAAAATCCTTTCAAATTACCTGTCTTTTGGTGTCCAGTTTTGCAGTCAAACAATTCTACAACTTCTTATTTTTTTTTTTCAGCTAAAAGGTGTGAAAATATATTACTTTAACATCAAAATTAGATGATTCTTTACACACTTTCTCTGTCCGTTCTTCGCAATCTACAGCGTTAAGTTTGTACTGAGGATGTCAAACTTCAAAAATGATAGCCAATAATTGCAATAACATTTGCAATTTCTATTCAGGGTCCATTTTAGATTTTTGTCAGATCATGGAAATATAGGTAGAAGAATAATTTGATTTAGGCAAAAAAATGCAACTACTTATCGTTCGCTTTCTTTAAAAAAAGCTCTAAAACTTACTGTAAAAGGTTAAATAATCATTTGCTGATTTGAAAGATGACACATACATAAATTATTTCCACCTGTTAGTATAATGAAGAAGCCCCGGAGTACAAATGCGCAGGCGTGACACTCAACAAAAGTTTTGAAACATGGCGATCAACAAATTATTTGTGGAAAATACCCAGCTAAAATTCTCCTGTTAGAAGTTGCTGATTAAAAACTGTTCCACAGCTAATTTATAGAAGAGGTGAAAACCCATAACACTGTGCGAAAAGGATGTAAGTTTTTTGCATTTAGGAAAATATGGATTGCTTAAGTGTGAGTCTAGCTGGAAACACGATATCTGCAACAACCTACTTACACAAAACAAATATATTAGTGATAACATACGTGTATGTACTTGGGTTGTGACAAAAACTAAAGCAAAGTCAATGGGCTTCAACAATGTGTTTTCAAAAAAAGTTTCCCAAAAATTTGGGGCAAATTGATTTTCGATATGAAGACTTCCATATTTTAACCTGAAGATCAGTACACGGAAACTTGTTTTACACATTGTGAATATCGTAATCAGCTCAATTGCTATCCAACTAAAGGAAACATATTTTTGTTAAAAATACACTTTCAACACATTTTCTGCAAGCGTCTTGACAAAAATGTAGCACGCACGTAAGCATTTTTCCCAACCAATAATGAATAAGAAGATAGGATGCTTGCGTAAAGAAATTATTGACATATTTTGAGTGCATATATGCATCCTCTGTGCAGCCTTGAGCACATGAACGCATTATTGTGTGTCCTACATGCGTGTTATGCACGACGGGTACAATTTGTGTGTACTGTATTAATGAACAAGAACGTTGAGCTGAGGTTGTCAAATTCGAACGAATTTGCGCAACAACGCAATTGTTGCATTTTTAAACAAACACGCAGTGTGATTTTTGTTGTATCATCGCCTATTTTGGCCTCTCCCCCTTTCAAGTTGCACGCACACAGTTTGCAACATTAGTTGCAACTTGCAACGCTATCACACTGTGCATAAGACACTGTATTTCTTCCAGAGAATTGACTAATTTTACCCTTTTTGTTACAAAGAATTCTTCAAATTAATCAAAATGTAAGTTAAAATGAATTGTTCAGCTTTAGGTTTGTGTGCTTACATTAGGCAAAAGTTGCATCAATGTTGCATCAATTACAATCAAGTTGTGACGCAGGGTTAAATCATTGTACATCAATGTCAGTCATTCAAAGAGAAACAGAAATGTGCGTCATTCTTTCAGTTGTGTTAAAACCTATATCAAATAACAATGTGTTGGTCCCATTACCTATTGTCTGTATTAAAACGCAACTTACGGCAATGAACAGGCCATGACCACAATCAGATGTACACACATTATTCAGGCAAGAGGTATTAAGTATCGATCAGCATTCCAAAAAAATTGAAATTTTCACGCTGCAAATACTATAAATGGTAGAATTTCTAAAAGACTATTTTAACATTCCAATTTGTTTTCTTTATACATAATATTTATGTGCATTCCATCATCAGAATACACCAAAAAAGTTTAAAATTGTTAAGAGAGCTTCACGTCAAGTGTCGTCAGAATCTATCTCACGATTTTTTGCTAAATCTTCTACAATTTTGGTGGAATTTTAACTTTTTTTTTCGTTATCAATATCGATATAAATTCTTGTCAAGTGCGTCACAAGAACAGTCATTGTCAGTCACTTTCACCAATACGTCCGTCAGAAAATCTTTTTGAGGTGTGTCAAAAGTAGGCAATTGTCAGTCGAAAATACTACGCAGGGGTGCGTCAATGAGTATGAATGTATGACGCACCCATGAACATTGACGCACATCTCCCGGGGGTCGAAGGGTGCGTCATACAATTGATACATGTAGGTGCATAATTTTCATGCTCTTTTATCATCACTGTACTGAAGGAGAGGTATTAGCGATCGTCTCTACCAGCCTAAGCATTGAAGTCAATAGGCTTCAACATGTGTTTTGAAAAAAAATGATTTTCGATATAAAGACTTCCATATTTTATCCTGAAAATCAACACACTGAAACTTGAATTTGTTTGCCCATTAAATATTGTAATAACCCAAAGGATAAAAACAATTCGCTCAGAAATAAAGTTTTAGGCCTAACACATTTTGGCGAGCGTCTTGACAAAAATGTAGCACACACATAAGCTACAACCAATAAGGAGATAGACAGATAAAACGCTTGCGTAAAAAAAATATTGACATATTCTTGAGTGCGTATTTGCATCCCCTGAGCGTATGAACATTGTGCGTCCTACGTGCATGTTATGAACAACGCGTGTAACATTTGTATGTATGATATTAATAAAAGAACCAGGGCGTTGAGGTTGTCAATTTCTAGCAATTATAAAAGTGCACAACAACACAATTGTTACATCTTGTAATGAATGCACATCGTGATTATTTGTTTTATCTGCACCCGTTTTGGCCTCTCCCTTTTTCAAGTTGTACGCGCACTTTATCATCCTGTGCAAAAGACACTGAATTTCTTGTATAGAATTGACCATTTTTACCCTTTTATATTAAATATTGGGGAAATCTATCAAAACATAAGTTGAAATAAGTTTATTGTTTATGTCTGTATGGCAACGTGACTCAAAAATTGAGGGCATCAGTTTTTCTGACGAAATATTTTCATGTTCTTTCGTGTACTGTAGGAGAGGTAAATGTATTAGAGATCGTGTCTACTAAGGTGTTTCTAACGTTATGACCGAGGCTTACTAGTGAGCCACCATCTCAATACAATGCTACCCTAGGTCTATGCAATAATATCATGCAACATCACTGAAATAACAAAGTTTTACTTTTGATGGCTACCAACTTTGATCCTTACCTTGGTGTAAACAAAACAAACTAAAGAGATGTCCCCAAATCAATGATGATATCACTGAGTAGAAATTTTGTTTAAAATGTACCAAAAATGAATTTTCTTGAAGTTTTGGAGCCGACACCATTTACTTCTCGATGAAAGTTCATACACCTTAAAATTTCAAAACCTAATATTCACAAGAAAGCAACCAGTTAGTCTGAAAAAAACAAATACCTTATTCATAACAGTTTACAAAGCCAAATTGCTAAGGAATTGCTGTTTGATTGTTCATGGTTTTATAAAATGGAACAGCAGTTAGGTATCAGTGCGTATTTCAAACATGCTCGAGCGAAATCTGTACACTTTACCGCAGGAGCGTAGGCTTATACACTTAAATACGCAAGCGTTTTAAAGTAAAGTCTTGAGCAAATGCCCAAAGAGGACATAGACCATCATGACGTATGCTTGCATTTTGATGTGTTATTGTGTTTAAATTTTGTTTAATGATGTGCATCATTTATGACTCATTTTCTGTTTCATGTAGGGAAAATTTCATAATTTTTTGAAAGACTTTTTATATTTTTTTCTTTGTGGAACACTAGTAGACGAGTTTGACTACTGCTTTATTGATTTCTTAGATTAAAGAAACAAAGTTTTGATATCGAAAATAAATTTGCGACCAGTTCCAGTCTCAAAATTTTGTGGACACTCGTTTTAAGCTATTGACTTTCTCTTTACTGCATGTGACACGATTTTCAATGGCATGCGTTCATGCCCTAATCCGGAGGATTAGGAGACTACGTGATTTAGGCATGAAGGTTCGTGCTAAGGCCTACTCAGTGCCCACAGAAATTGGATTGCACTGTTTGAGCATTGCAATTCCAACGTGTATAATGCAATATGCATACGCTCTCGTAAAATATTCTGAATATTGCGCACGCTAATTTCAGAGGTGTAATACATATTATTTGTGCACGCACATCTTCATGCGCCTGCTTTACATGTTTGTTTAGAGGGTTCACAATTTTAAACAGGCTGATAAAAAATGGTTGTCTTTTGTCTACTTCGAGTTTTGACCATTTATCATTGTTGTTTCCTTAACTTTTACAAGTGCAACTGGAAATAGATTTGGGTGTGTGATTTTTTAGCCTGTGAAGGGGTTGATTTTGATATAGAAAAATAAATGTTCCCAAGAAAACCTGGGAACTTGAAGTGGGAGACGTGTTAAATTAAAATCCCATAAATTAACTTTTGCTTTAGTGTGCCAGTGTGCGGCGCATCATTTTCAATGGACATGGATATATACCCAAATCGGTATATTTGGAGATCTGCTCTATTTGTGTATGCGGATTCATACTGAACTTGCTATAATGTCAGGAACACCTGTGCCAGTATTAACGTTAAAGGCCCAGGCTCAGTACAGTACCAAATTAGTAGTACTAGTAGCCTAGTAGCATGTAGTGAGATAAACATCTCACTCAGTATGCCCTACATGCTACACACCATTTGCATTACCAGAGAGCGTGACGTCATTCGCCCTATACTAGGTATAGGCCGAAGGCCGAGAGTCGAAACTCCTATACCTCAGTGCGTGATACTTTTTAGTTCTCTTCCACCAATATTAGTTCCAAGTGAGGGCAGTAGATATGTCAAATTATTGGAAATTGGAGTCAATACAAAAAAGGCAAATTGCAAATTTGACCTAAAAAATTAAAATTGAAATTCTTTAACATCAAAAATTAATTATATCTATATTACTTTTAATCATAACTTGTCTTTGTAGCCAAGATTAAAGTTCATTTTATTTCTAGTAAGAACACAAAAACAACGTTTTCTTTTTACAGTACATGCAGAACGACAACACTTTAGCGCAGCGTTAGATTGTAGACAGGCACGAAGTCAGCCCTAACTGATAAGTATATTTTAAGAAAAATACTACGCCAACAACCTTTCTAATAAAAAATAAATGATTAAAACTAGTAGAAGTCTTTCACAATTTCGGTAAACCTAAAATAATGTGCTATTTTAATTGTGCCAGTTGTTGTTGAACAGTCTGAGGCTAGCTAACGTGTGAACACCGTTAGTTTAACCTTAACTGACCGACGTAAACGCTGACAAATATGGGCAATAATTTTAGTTTGATTTAGGAACAAAAATAAGTTGCTTATCAAATCATATTTCATTCAGACATGTATGTAGCGATTGGTTGCTTTCAAAAAGCGTCGCCGGGTAATTATGGGTACTTGTGTTGCCTAGCCAGTGTAACTTAGAACTACATTGTGTGAAACTACTTGCAATTTGGTAGCGTAACATTAGGGCTATGTACATTACCATGGTATTGACTTGTAAATATCTGTCATGATAAAAAAGACCATGCTTGAAACGCAGCATTACAATTGTTATCTAGGGTGGGTTGGGCATGAGACCAATGTAGGTCTAATTATTTTATAGTTGGTTATCAACAAAATACCCATCAAGCAAAGTCTAAACAGACTGACTAACTGGCTGATAGGTGTGTATAAAACAAAGTAAGTTACGTGCCAACTTGTTTAGGTAGGTAGAGATACAGTAGATCAAATTGCTCACTTATTACTTTTATTTCTATTTTAATGAACTATTAAGTTTTCAGCTTTATTCACGTTTTTCTGTTCAACATCATTAACCAACATTTGCAAGCCCTAAATTCATAAAGTTTAACTTCAAAAATAATCATCAAACTCTTTGAAATAGGCCTATATGTTGTATTGCAGCCTGCATTTTTTATTCTATGTATTACTTATCAAAGTTGCTTTCAATTTGTTTGCATAAATTTCTCAAGTTCTCAAATTAGGAAGATAAAAAAGCTCCACTTGAAAATTTTGCTTCGTGTAATTTCTCTTCTCATTGATAGGCAATCTTTAGTTCTGCTCTCATCTGTTTTTGCTTTGGTATCCAATGAACAAATTATTACAGTGCAATAGTATTACAGCTTTTAGGTTGTATGATTGTTAAAAATCATTGACTGTACTTCAAAGTACGAATATTTTTTGGAATGTAAATTAATTTTGTACCAGATATCAGTGAGCTGAATACCTGTATATCATTTTGTAGTACACAATACCTTGCCTTAATGTTTTCTGACTCCAGGCACATGTATAATGATTGTTCTTGGCAGTGGACTGCACTATTATTAGGTTATGAGGATATGACATGGTAATTTTAGTGTACCCTTTTTATACATAAAATTTTGTCTGCCTAACCAAAAAAAGACACAAACCCCAATTGATAATTTAACATCAAAACCAGCAGACTAGGCTTTTATTTGCAGTAAACAGACATGCAAATTCACACTGTCTTTTACTAGGCTTAACTCAGTTGAATATAGGCCACACTTTACAACCATAGGGATCTATAGTTGTTAGACTGCATAGGAAGAACCTCAGATTTTGTCTGTTTCTTTCTTAAAAACTCATAATTGTGAAATAATAACATACTGTAGTATATCTATACCTACATCAACATAACTTCACAAAGTTTACTGATTTCAGCTAAAGCTGTAGTGTTAAGTGGAGGACTTATGGCAGTACGCTCATCCACAGAAGATGTCTCATAAGGAAACTGTCAGGAATGTT
>JAIGNY010001291.1:25000-44080 GCA_020152595.1 Chiridota heheva
CTCCAAAAAAAGAAGGAAGTAAAATCGTGGTCAAAAAAGATTCAGGAAATAAGCTCTGCGATCTCCCCCTCCAGTACTAAAGACTGGCTACACCCTTGACAATGAGTTTAAGTAATGATAGAGTTGACAGGGTTTATGACCCCTTCCTTCCCCGAAAAAAATATGCTAAAAGGTCCAAATATTTCCTTCGGCGACCCTTCAAATCCGAAAGGCTGACTACACCGCTGCTACCCCACGGACTAGAATAGTAAACCTAAACAGTAAGCGTGCATGGGTATGCAATCAATCATTCTCCTTGTTTTTCATGATTTACAATTGTTTAATATTATATAGTGTCAGCAGAAACCCAATTAAAATACGTAGTGGCACAGCACAATGATCTGAACCCAGGCCTACTAGCAAGCGGGCGTAACTTCACTTCGAGTGCGGAGGGGGAGGGGAAAGGGGTTTATAACACAAATTTCCCCGACAAAAATTTGCATTAACCCGACATTTTCTATAAACGATATACATGTGTCTACAATCACACAATATATAACAATTAGAAAATGACCGCACACCTTACATAAAACAGCTTGAAGGGTAATTTTTTTTAGAAAACTTATATTTTTACTAATTCATCATAAGCAGCTAGAATAGGTCATAGGTGTAGCTCGTATAGATACAGTGAATATGGCAATGATCATTCTGCTTTCATTTTCCAATTTATTGTTTGAATACAGTTTTAATATCAAAGATTTTAGCAGACAGATTGAAGTTTGCAGAAACAGTGAAAAGGATTTGTAGCAGAAAATGCATTTCTTTCAATCTTTGTTTTCAAAGAAATTTCAGAAATGGCAAATTATTATTTTTGATGTATGAGTGCCAGGAGTTTGCTATACGTTAAAAGCTTTCGAGCTAGACCTCATTGTATCAGTGTGTTCTGATACTGAAGTTTATAATTAATTCCATATTTGTTAAAGTGACAATTCAAAGATAAATTTTCGTCATAATCTTATTTGTCTTACTACTAGTATATTTAGGGTTGCTATTACTCAGCTCGTTATCTATGCCTGTCACGGGGCACTTTTTTCTCTGTGTCGTTGATCAGGGGACAATGTGTGTGCGTGTGTGTAAGTAGGAAAGGGAGGGGGGGGGGTAGATGCAACTAAACCCGAATACTGGGATTAGGTCCTCCAAAACCCACGATCGCCTGCGTGGAATATATAGCAAATTGCGTACTGTATACCTGTATACTGTAACAACTTAAAGCATGCTCTCCATGTATTTTCAAATGTCTAATAGAATATCAAGGCCCAAATATGCAATTTGAGTTGGCAACTATAGGCCGACAGATCTGCAGATTAGACCACATGTGTTAAAATAAATGTAACAGTAAGAAAGGCAGAATGACCAGTGGTGTAGCCAGCGATGTCGGATCGAACTACGAAGTAAGCGGGCGAAGGAGGGGAGGGGGGGGGGGGCAGAGGTGCACATTTGAAAGTTGGGGGAGGACGAGGCAGAAGGTGCCCTTTTGAAAGTTTTATCAATTTATTATAGGTTATTCTTGAAGTTTGACAACAAATATAATCAAAGCTGGGTGTATAGCTGGACTTTTTCCAGGGGGGTAAGTATGACAAAATTACCAAATAATAATATGCCTAAAGGCTTTAATTATAGCCTAACCACTTGTTATACCACAGTGACGTAGCTAGACTTTTCCAAGGTGTGTGTGTGTGGGGTGGGGGTTGGGTCGCTAGCCATAAGAAGCGGTGGGAGAGGGAAACTTCTCCTGAGAATAAATATTTGAGAATGTTGGTCAAATTTGGAAAAATTTCCGAAAACGGAAAGAAAATGTCAAAAATCGTGACAAAATTTTTTTCGAAAATTGGCCAAAAATTCCCGAATATTGACCAAATTATCCCCTGATTAGAGGAAATTTCCCGAAAATTAAAAAACCTGTCCTTAAATGAAGAAAATTTCCCGAAAACGGAAGGCTTTGTTCCGAAAATCGAAGAAATTCTTTCGAAAACTGGTCAAATATATTAAGAAAATTAAGCCGAACATGATACAAATTTCCCAATATATAATTTAAAGGAACATTCCCGAAAATAAAAAAAAATATTAGGCCCAAAAAAAGGAATTAAAATTGGAAGAAAAATGCTCGAGAATTAAGGAAATTTTCCGAAAAGTGGAGAAAATTTAACGAAAATTGGCGATTTCTCTTACTGACAAATGTGACCAAACCAACTTAAATTGTTTAGACATAGTGACGAATGTGTGGCGAATGTGACAAAACCAATTTTAATTGTTTTGACATAGTGACGAATGTCTTTAAAACAATTTTACACATAGTGAAATGTACTTCTTCTTGCCAAATCTACTTTAATTCAATTATTTAAAGAGTTTTCTTTATTATCATGCACTTTATATCAATATTAACGCGATATTTGATAACGAGACTTTGAATTTAGAAATGCGAAATTTTCAAAACGCGATATCTCGAAACTGTCTTTTTCGACATTCGCCACTATGTCAAAACAGGGACGATATAATCACACTAAGATACATAACATCACGTACCAAGAAGGACAATGTGTGGAAAATGCCCACCTTACACCCCTAAATCCCACCTATGAAATTACTTTAGAGAGTTGGTCAAATCAAGGTTAAACAAAAAAAAAGACCTATAATCTGTAACTATACATACAGAAAAGGTCTGGATTAATGTGCGGGTAACAGACAAACAATCATTATGTTATCAACGGCAGTTTTCGATTGTTTTGTTGAGAACAATTTTTTGTGTAGGAAACGTTCGGTCATGATAATGCTGCCAAAAATATTAAAAAGCGTGATATAATTTCCAACTTTCAATACATTAAGTTTATGATTTTCTTAATGTTATCCTTTAGACACAAACTAGACATATAGGCCTGAATGATCTGAATCGAAGGGGAAGTCATACAATCTTCAACGTTTATTGAAATTTAAAAAAAAGGACAAAATAACAAAATATGAGCCAATTCAAGTCTCGAAGGTCTAAACATTTATTAAATTCTCTGTACAGCATTCGTCTTAGACTAATAATAAAGTACACATACATGTTATTATAACTCAATTGAGGACGCGCAATTCTTAAAACAAACTCTTTGTTAAGCTTTATTGATCGGAACTCAAATTAGGATCACCATCATACATGTCATATGTCCACCAGTTTAAACATGTTCAACTGCGTGACCAATTAAATGCTGAAAGACCCACCTCGTGCATGTCGTGTATCTTCTTCTCCCTGGATCTGCCTCAGTGGGCAAACAGCTCAATTCCCATCCAGAAAGTGTGTGTGAGGATAGAAAGGGGGAAGGGGGAGGGGGCGCCTTTATCCAAAGAGTGAATGAAAAGAGGCAAATGTTCCACCAAATGTTCTAAATTAAAAAAACAAAAAACAATACTGAAAAGTGGGGGAACATGGCTCAAACCAATTATTTGTTTTTGCTTCCAAATTTCTGTCGTTGTGAAATTGTCTTTGTCTTTGTCAAAGATGTCTGGACGGAAATGAGGGGTGTGGTTTAGAGCTCTAAACCCTTTGTTCAGATGTTAGGATCAGTTCCATTTCTTACAAGAATTACAACAGACTCAGAGGAAATGGTTTAACATACCTATATCTACAATGGTCTGCCTATTTATGCATAAATCACATCTTTACATAACGAATTACATGATAAGATTTGAAAATACAAGAAGATTTTGATTGGATTTATTTTGCTATATACTCGTTTTCTGTTTGGGAATAAATATTACAATAATTTAGTATAAATTGTCACTAATGATACATAGACCTTTCATGGCACATTGGCAATTTATTTCAGGTTTTTTCATGATTGATTTAGAAATTGATGAACGGAACAGAACGCTGCAAGTAAATGATTGCTTTATTTGTATGCTTCATTTACCATGCAACTTGACAAGCAATAAATAATTTCAAAACAGCTGTCAATACAAAATATAAGACTGAGAATTGAATGACATTGAAAGTTCAAAATAGAACAACCCCCACCCTCCCCATCATTTCTTTGAAATTTCACCATTACACTTCTAACACTAAGGCCATACATAATCATCAATTGACATTGGATTCCAAGGCTTGGACCCCCTTCCTTCTTTTTTTCTGAAATCCTGGATCCGTTTCTGGTGTACTGTTAAACAAGTTGCGTAAGTATTGAACAATGCATGGTCCCATTTGAGGATCGGCAAAATGGATTCCACCTTGCATGATTGACACGACCACGTACTGACATGCACTGTTTGGAAGCAATGAGTGGTCTTCGATGAGGTTTTTCCTTCCAGTTGAGAGTATCGTAAGGGCGAAGGTCTACCTCAGTGGCGTAGCTAAAGGGGGAGGGGACAGGTGGAAATTGTCTCCCTGGCCGGAAAATTCCAAAAAGTCGGAAAATTTACACAATAGAAATTCATTATGTTGGATTGTTTTGGTAACCCTGATGGGGCGATCGGTCTGTCGGTCTTAGAGTTCAGTTGTATACCAGCCATCTATTTAGAGTTCCTCAAAATATCTAGCTTTCTCAACATTTTCAACATTTTGCTCAAAATATTCGAAGTTTTTCTCAAACTGTCCGAAGTTTTTCTCAAAATATCTAAGTTTTTCTTCTAATTTTCTGAAGTTTTCTTTAAAAAAATCTGACTTTCTTAATATTTTCGAAGGTTTTCCCAAAAATATTTGAATTTTTCCTTAAATTTTATGGTAACGTGGTGGTGGGGTCCACCTCATGGGTATCATTTTATACCAGCAGTATTTATACATGCAGTTTGATATATCAAATACATCAAAAATGTATTAAAATATTTTCTCTGTATATTTCAGTTACTTACCAACTATATGCATCGGTATCAACATTATGATACATATGGTTAATATCAACAAAAGGATTTTCTTTTATTTGTGACTTTTGGTACAAGCATTGTCGTATATGGCTACGCCGAATCTGCCTTTCATTTCATATAGTAGTGCAATTGCTGTTAACAGGTTAAATTATACTGTTATATTTACAGTCATGAATATTAATAATTCCAACATTAATACATCATTTTTATCGATACATTTTGATATACATTACTCTATATCTTGTAATCAAATTACTGCCACACATCGTATTTTCAGTAAGATTTAAAAGCAAATTAATCTTGAGATAAAACTATTTTAGTTGAAAGTTTTGATTGCTTGAAATGAAATGGTCTAAGAATTATGTATCGCTTGTATTATCCTGACCTTTATGATTGTTTTACATATGCATTCAAATGAAACAAAAACGTATGAAATAAAATCGTGATAGATGGTTTTGGACAAGTCCTTCAATCACTCCTTTAGCTTTATAGATTGAGCTCATGATATGAAATTCACAAAGTTAGTGTAAATTCGATAAAGTTACATTTTACATTCATAGCTATAACCAGTGGTGGGGCTCAAGGGGGAAAGTGCCTCAATATTTTTCATTAGTGTTACTTGCCCCCAATCAGCACAAATTACCAAAATAAGTTTTAGCACTTTTGGGTAGAAAGTGGGTGAATTTTAGTGTTAGTGCGAATTTGTTATCCCCCTTCCACTCCCTCCTCCTCTCCCCCACACACACATCAAGATCTCACGCCCGCCTCTGGCTATCGCACTTTTGATATTATCAATATCAATATGTTAGTAGAACTATACGTTGTAATCTAAACGACGTCATGCATTGGCGGCGCTATGGGGGCATGGAGAACCCCCCCTAGGAGATTCCTTTTTCTTCCACTTTCCCTCCAGAAAATTGTGTAAAGTGAGATATTTTGTCCGATTTATATGCCTCCCCCCCTCCCCCTCCAGACAAAATTTCCCCTCTCTTGCCCCATGACCAAAATCCTGGAGCCGCCTCTGCGCCTCTGTCGTCAAACATGACCGTGAAACTTTACAATTTCCCTTACTTTGATGGTTACTTGTCTCTTTAAAAGTCAGCCATTGATCACTTTTATGTGTTTTTTGTACCAAACATGCCAAAGGGGACATTGGCGTATAGTCATGTTTGAACAAGAAACAAGGCAGTTACTTTCCTTCAAACTGTTATAGGATGGGAGTTGATTTAACAAAAAAATGATATATTGAATATTGAAAGATGTTACATCGTGTTTAATATATGATATTGCTTGAAATTGAATACACACTTTTGTGTAATTTTTTTTCAAAAGTTTACAAAAAGTAAATCAACTGGAAAACTGCCAAAAAGATTTGTCATTTTTCTCCTTTTCTAGTAATAAGAATGTTGATTCTTTCTGAATGAGTCCTTTATCTCCAGTAGTAAGAATAATATGAGTAGTCTCTGTGTATCCGCGAATAAGTGGCAACCTGAAAAATATTGATATAAGAATAATGAAATATTAATATTTCCGTAGAAACTTTCACTTACCGACGCATCGGGGATCGAATTGACATAATTCTTACCACCGTGAATTGTTATTTAAACGGAAGTTGGAGGTGTCTTTACGGACACAAACGTGTCAACTCACAGAAACGGGTGTCGTCAATGTTTATATATTCATCAACAATCCGTGCTGAAGCAGCTTTCCCCTTTATCTCCCATCATTCGCATGAAGCACTACCTTTACCCTTACTCTCACTTTTTAATGCCCCAGCAGTGGCGGCACCAGAGTGGGGTCAGGGGCATGAGACTCTCCTCGGGGAGGCCTGGACCTCTCTCCGGTGACGTCGGGGTTAAATTCGTCGGGGAATCACGAGTTACAAAAGAGGTACTTTAACTTTCCCCGACGAGCAACACAGTAAAAACTTGCCATTCTTCAAACCAAAAGCTTACCCCAAAATCGTGTCTAATATGGTTCATAAAGCTGCAAATACAGCAAGTTCAGGCAATTCTTCTCTTCATGAGGAAATTATTTTCCCCCGCGGAAAATCTCAAACGCCATTTTGAAGATTACTTATGATGCCTCCAACAGCATAACGCTATGGCACAAAACTTGTATGGGTTCCAGAAATTCTATAACCAAGTAGGGCAATTTTATTTTTGCATTTTCAAAATCTATACTTATTAAATTTACAAATTACTAGGTTCCCAAGTGGACATCTACCACGGCGTTTAGGAGATATTTAATGACAAATACAATTTCTGCTCTGTTTTTGCTGGGGATTACTGAAGTAACGCAGACACCATACAGTACCATGCAAACAAACAGGTATGCACACAAGGCCACTTCGTACATACAATGACTGCATACAAACTAATTAAAAACCGTAGGTCAAAGCATTTGTAAATGGAAATCCGTAAAAATTTGATAATTTACATAGGTTATCTCCTTTTCGGGGAAAAATATTTTTTTCCTGAAAAGGGGAATCTCCCTGACTTCCGTAATGGCCCTCTAGTCGTCGATCTCCTTGCACTCCTTCGGATCCCCCGTCGGGGTTGCCCTTGGCCCCCATGAGATTCCCCTCTTCAGGAGAAAAATTATTTCTCCCCCAAAAGGAAAAAACCTATGTAAATTATGTAAAAATTTCAAAAGTAATTAGTTTGATTTATAAACGTTTGTAATTATTCTAAGAATTTTAAGCGAGAGTATAAAAGATGGCGGATTTTGAGCATGTAGATTACAATACTAGACCTGTCGTGCCTGAGGACACAACATAAAAACTATATCTATACATGAAAGCTGTATAAATGACCTGATTACAGATGAAAACATAGTTATGCGCATGCACGCTGACCCAGACAAACCACTTAGTTCTAAAAGTATACCATCCTGAACTAATGATACAAGTAGGCCCATACACTGATTGACATTGATTCATCTGAAAGTTCTATGAAGGTCTTGAGTTGAATAGCCTATATTAAACATACTAGACAGAAAGAGTTTTAATTGGTAGAACAAATCTTTCATAAATAGCTCTTTTAGTTATGACTGATCAAAGTTTTGATTGAAGGAATATTTAATATTATGCCGAATTGGTTTGTTGAGCAAGAATCATCATTATTAATTCTTAATATGTCTTTCCTAAATTTCGCTGAACAGCTGAAAATGATGAGAAGTCTATTCTTTCTAGACATTATATGTGGTAGAGACTGAATAACAATTTGTCATAATTAACTGCACCACTTCAAAGAATTATGATAGACAATTAAAAGGTGTTACAGCAGTTAATACCCAGGGTCTCAAGTAAAACACCACAAACTAGCTACACAATGCCTTTCAATCTTTGAAAAACGTTGTAAAATGGTCAACTTCTAACCGAAATTGATGACTTCTTTTATCTACTTTTGCAAATATAGGTATAAAACAGCTTCTATTTTCAAAATGAATTTCTATTGTCAAAACGGACTGTAATAAAGCCTTCACATTACCATTATACTAATTTGTGGTATTTGATAAACTCTGTATCAAAATAGCAAACAATTTTTTTGTTTGCTGTTCTTGTACATAGTTTATTAAGCACCAAAATAGGAGTAAAATGGTAATGTGAAGGCTTTATCCCAGTCCATTTTGACAATAGAAATCCATTTTGAAAATAGAAGCTGTTATAAAGCGATGTGGCTTGTATTGCCTATACACACCTTCAAAGACCTTATATACTGCGTATATTTCTTTCATGAAGTACACGGAAAATATAAATATAACAACCGTATGATGGGGGAGGGGACCTGCCTCTCAAAGACAGCTTATTTTTCCTTTAATTGTGATGACGCATGGCTACGATACTTAACAACTATTCGACAGAACTTCCATTCAGGAAGTATAACTATTAACCAATGGTCGTAACATTAATGATATTGATGATATTTGTGATTACTTTAATGCTTATTTTACTGATATTGGGCCTAAGCTGGAAAGTAGCATTAGTAGTAGCGCCACCGATCCATTAAATTATTTACCAAATCCAAACTGCTCTTCCTTTTACATGTCACCCACCGATGAACATGATGTGATTAAGTACATCTTCGACTTAAAGATATCCAGCTCAGGTTTTGATGGTATTCATCCTGAGATCGTTATGTCTGTCGCCCAATTCATTTTAAAACCTTTAAGTTATGTTATTAATTGTTCTTTCATTAAAGGTATTGTTCCGTCTAAATTAAAAATAGCACGTGTCGTCCCGGTCTTCAAGTGGTCAACGTGATATTACCAGTAATATTATACTTTTGTTCTACTCTGCTTTTCTAAACCTTTTTAAAAGCTTGTTTTTAATCGTATTTATTCCTTTTTTAATGTCGACGACGACGACGAGTGAACACACAATTGCAATGATGGGGTCGTCGCCTGCGTATTCGTCTATGATAGTAACAATGCTATCACGAAACGCTTAATATGACCCTGACGAGAACACAGATAAGACGTACGGACAGACATAAAATCGACAACCAAGTCAATGTCCACGGCCTTTGATAACCAGTTGTAGTGCACTAGCGTGTCTACCCAACCCAGGCTTGAGCCCAGGACCTCGTGATCTGTAGACATGTATAATTATGGCATACGTCATCCCACGTTATCCTGGTTCCCTATAGTTACCTTTCCAACCGTTTTCATTATGTTTCTATCCTAAATTCAAATGATGCTTTCCGTAAGATTTTATGTGGTGTACCCTAAGGATCCATCTTTGGGCCTCTTCTTTCTTTACTTTTTATATAAATGATTTACCCTGTGTTAGGACTTAGCTCCAACTTTAATTTTACATTATACGCAGATGACTCCATATTCTTTGTAACAGCTCTGATATCAGATCATTAGTAGGCCTAAATACTATAAATGATGAAATGCCAAGTAATAATAAGTTACATCTTAATACAAATAAGTTTGTCGCTATTCTATTCCATACTCATAAAATCGTATCAATACTTCTGGTTCCTATATAGTAATAGATAACAAACGTATTCCTTTTTTCTGTATTAACTAAGTTCTTAGGGGTGATTATTGACAATCATTTATCTTGGAGTAACCATGTAAGCTATGTTTGTGATAAGATTTCAAAGGGTATCGGCATTATTTTCCGTCTTAAATATCAGCTTCCACGTAATATTTGGCTTACTATCGATAATAATTTAATATTACCTTATTTCTCTTATTGCTGCATAACCTGGGGGTTCACCTACCATTCAAATATTAGGAAACTCTTCATCCTCCAGAAATGAGCATTATGAGCCATCTCCAATAGCAAACTCCGCCAGCCCTCCTTTTTCCTAATTTAAATACACTTAATATTTGTTCAACCATTTTTCACGTTATTTTGCTTCCAACAGTCATTTCCATACTTACAATATACGCAATGCCAACGATTTACTAAATCACTGTACAATCTTAATATCTCTCAACATTTCATCAAATACAAGACATTACTATTTGGAATTCTCCACCAATTAATCTTAGAAATTGTTCCACTCTTAAGACTTTTAAAAGCAAACTTAAAGCACATCTTCTTATTTAATCTAGTCATTCTAGGAACTAACTAAATGTAACGTAGCTATTGTATTGAACATTTTCAGTTTCTTTGTTTTGTACGGGGGGCATCTTTACAGACACATTTTCTTTGGGTGCTCCCCAAACCTTGTTTTTCACCTTCAGACATTCTGTGTCTTCTGGGTGCTCCCCCAAATTGTACAGGGTATCTCACCTACAGACACATCTGTGTCTTCTGGGTGCTCCCCCAAACCTTGTACGGGGGTATCTCACCTACAGACACATCTGTGTCTTCTGGGTGCTCCCCCAAACCTTGTACGGGGGTATCTCACCTACAGACACATTTGTGTCTTCTGGGTGCTCCCCCAAACCTTGTACGGGGGTATCTCACCTACAGACACATTTGTGTCTTCTGAGTGCTCCCCCAAACCTTGTACGGGGGTATCTCACCTACAGACACATTTGTGTCTTCTGAGTGCTCCCCCAAACCTTGTACGGGGGTATCTCACCTACAGACACATTTGTGTCTTCTGAGTGCTCCCCCAAACCTTGTACAGGGGTATCTCACCTACAGACACATTTGTGTCTTCTGAGTGCTCCCCCAAACCTTGTACAGGGGTATCTCATCTACAGACACATTTGTGTCTTCTGGGTGCTCTCCCAAACCTTGTACGGGGGTATCTCACCTACAGACACATTTGTGTCTTCTGAGTGCTCCCCCAAACCTTGTACGGGGGTATCTCACCTACAGACACATTTGTGTCTTCTGAGTGCTCTCCCAAACCTTGTACGGGGGTATCTCACCTACAGACACATTTGTGTCTTCTGAGTGCTCCCCCAAACCTTGTACGGGGGTATCTCACCTACAGACACATTTGTGTCTTCTGAGTGCTCCCCAAACCTTGTACAGGGGGTATCTCACCTACAGACACATTTGTGTCTTCTGAGTGCCCCCAAACCTTGTACGGGGGGTATCTCACCTACAGACACATTTGTGTCTTCTGAGTGCTCCCCAAACCTTGTACGGGGTATCTCACCTACAGACACATTTGTGTCTTCTGAGTGCTCCCCCAAACCTTGTACGGGTGTATCTCAACTACAGACACATTTGTGTCTTCTGAGTGCTCCCCCAAACCTTGTACGGGGGTATCTCACCTACAGACACATTTGTGTCTTCTGAGTGCTCCCCCAAACCTTGTACGGGTGTATCTCAACTACAGACACATTTGTGTCTTCCGAGTGCTCCCCCAAACCTTGTACGGGGGTATCTCACCTACAGACACATTTGTGTCTTCTGAGTGCTCCCCCAAACCTTGTACGGGGTATCTCACCTACAGACACATTTGTGTCTTCTGAGTGCTCCCCAAACCTTGTACATGGGGGGGGGTATCTCACCTACAGACACAATTTGTGTCTTCTGAGTGCTCCCCCAAACCTTGTACGGGGGTATCTCACCTACAGACACATTTGTGTCTTCTGAGTGCTCCCCCAAACCTTGTACGAGGGTATCTCACCTACAGACACATTTGTGTCTTCTGAGTGCTCCCCCAAACCTTGTACGGGGGTATCTCACCTACAGACACATTTGTGTCTTCTGAGTGCTCTTCCAAAGCAATTTACTTCTACTTTAAAATAATGGCACTTTTTTGTTATACTTTTGTTTTATGGTTTGAAATAAAGTTTGATTAATGTATAGATAGCGCTTGACAAAGGAAATTTCAAAATTTTCACAAAATTTTTTGAAAAATATTAGTGAATAAATTAATACAGTAAAACGTATCCCATATACAGTTCGGTTCGTATCCCGGATCGGAAGAGCAGTCTTGTTCTCCCGATCGGGGATCCTTTACAGAAGTATCCCAAAATGCATCTATCCTAATTCAAACTTGGTATAGGAATAACATAAGATTCAGACACATGTCGAGCGCGGGAAACTTAACCACTGCGAAGGGTTCAAATTTTTCATCACGATTTGAAATAATGGTATATGAATTATCTTTTCACCGTCGGCTTTTAAAATTCACCTCGCGGTTTTCCAGAAATTTGAAGAAAAGTGATGAATTCTTATTAGGCAGTCGCGCTTTTGCAAGGTTTTCTGAAATTATGAGAAATAAATTGAGGATTTGTGAAAATTATCTAGCAATAACTTCGTGATAGTATCGAAGTTGTTTTACTTCAGCGAAATTGAACATGAACAAAGCAAACTTTGTAAAAACCTTCAATGAAACGTCTGATAAGCGTCTATGACTGAAGCTTCACGATAAAAATGGCGGCTTCCATATATCAGCTGTTCGTTTAATCACATCATTTGACTGTTAGAGTATAACATAGACAATATATTTAAGTAATTGAATATCCTTGACGTTTATGACATTTCTATAGCACCACGTGCGAATTTGTATGTTTAAGATAGATTATAACTCACGTTTTGTAGTTCATTTCAACCTTATAAAATTGTTTGCATACTCACTTCACAGGACACTCCAACGAGTGCCATTTGTTCTGAATTAAGACAGTTGTCAAGAAAGAAAGTATAGACCCTCTGTTTAAGAACATCGCCTTAATTTGATTTGCCAAAATTATTAAACGTTTTAATAAGAAGTCTAGGTATAGCGGGTGGATATGCGATAGGTATACGCGCAGCTGGGAGGATGAAAACGTTGGGGGTGACAATTGGTTCGTCTATGTCAGTCCGGGAGCAGCCCGAAAAACTGCGTACTTTGAATTACCCCAAATATCGGGTACTTTTATGTATTACGTCATTGCAATCAAAAATTAAGGGGAGAGCTTTTTATCTTTAGAAAGGGTACTTTGAAGGGGTACATGTGCCTCAGTGTTCCTGGTTCCTACACCCATGCTGGTTACGGGTCTGATGGTATAGCTTTAATAGCTTTACTGCCGAAGAACAATACACGTTTCCTTACCTCGTTTTTGTTACTCGTAGATCTGTGAGCAGTTATTCCCACTGTATCAAAATAGAGAAATTTAATCTGAATTAAGAGAGCGAGTTGAAAATGCATTAAATATATGTTACATCTTTAATGCTTAAGTTGTTTGCGGATAGTTATTTCTAAAATAAACATAAGACAGATTAACACTAAATCTTGAAATAACCAAATTTTCAATTAATTGGAACAGTGCAAACAGTACTAAAAATGACGAGCTACCAGCCCGCCACTTTGACATGCCATGCTTTCTATAAATTGTGGAAAAGTAACTTAAATTATCGAGGCAAAACGGTGTTCTTTATACCCGTGTCTTGCGTACTTGGTACGTTGGTAGTGTGTTGCTCTTGGGTAGTTATTTCTGCAATAAAGGTTGGACAGACTAACTCTCATTTTGTAAGTTACTATCATGTTTTGTGTTTGTTTTAAGTGGAAAAACACAATTTAAGCTGTTGAGGTAAAGACAAAACATTCTTGACACCTTCTCCTTGCGTCCTTGGCACGTCGGTAGTAAGTGTTTTGCGTGTGGTTATTAATGCAATAAAAGTAAAGCAGATTAACTCTTAATTCACAACTTTGAATCGTGCTATATTTGCTATTAAAAGGATTAACATGAACAAAATTGGCAAGACAAAACAATTTATTTTCTTACTCTTTCTTTGCGTACTAGGCATGTTCGTAGTATGATGATTGGGAGTAGTTATTTCTGCAATAAAGATATGTAGATTAACTCTCCAACTTGCAATTTGGAATCATCTTATGGTTTCCACTAACTGAAAAAAACACGACTTAAGCTGGTGAGGTAAAAACAAACTATTCTTCTTCAGCTCTTGTATTCATTATATCTATTTTTCTGGGGCGAATTTGAATACTGCGTCTTTGGAGGTGGTCCAAGACCTTCTCAGACTCCTCACCTTTTTAATGCTGGCTACGCCACTGATTGCGAGTTATTTATGTAATTAATATATGTAGATTAGCTCTAAACTCACAAATTGGAATCATGCTATGCTTTCGATTCACTGGAAAAATACGACTTAAGTCGGTGAAGCTAAAACTAAATATTCTTCTTACCATTTCCGTGCGTACTTGGCAAATTGGTAGTAAGTTGTTTGCGGGTAGTTATTTCTGGAATGAAGATCAGACAGAATAACTATCAAATTACAAGTTTCTCTTCTTCAAACTTGTTTCAATATCTCCGCCTTTATTTAAGGTTGTGTAGCAAATTCTGACCCAATTTGTTTGCATACCATACCCTAATGAACTTCTAGCAGGACTAGGATTTCATATCATTCTCACTGACTGAGATTTGGGGAAAATTAAAGAATTACATAAAGATTTGCCCAATCATTCATCACAAATTAGGCATCAATTAGAAATTGACCAAATATTAACCAGCTAAAGCCTATAACTGAAATGTTCTCTTCAAAATTGTAAAATAAATGATCTGCTTAGATTGTAATACTCTTTTAACCAATATAGAAATTGCTACATGTCTGTAGATCTTTAAACGTATACAGGTTCGTAGACATTTGGAAAATTGCTTTATTTCTCATTACAATCAATGCAGTAATGTGGTTTTGCAATTACATCAAATGTGTTAAATCATGACCGAGCTTCATCCGATATCTTAAACATGGTGGATCTTTTATTTGGGACTGAAAACCTGTTTTACGAATGCTGAAATTAATCATAAATATGCCTTATAAATACTTACGTATATTTTTCAAGGACAAGAGTATCAAAAGCTACTTCAAAAATCCCTTGACTTAAATGTACAAAAGATCTTCAACATACACCACACCATGGACTTCACACACGTTAAGAATTCTGTGGGAGCTTTGATCAGCTATAATTCAGAAATTTTAAATACATTTTCTACTCACTGTACATACCATGCTTTTTCGCATACAAGCATAAATGTTTTACGGATTACACTTCAGTGATCAAGCAAATTCAGCTTATATAAAAGAGGACATCAAACGAAACAAAATGGTGAATAAACTCCACTGTTATATTCATGCATTAAGGAGACATTTAAGTTAAAAAATTACTTGTTTCGTGTATAAACGATTGGTGTGAGAAGTCTACCAATCCTTAAGTTCTTCAAAATCGTTATGTATTTGACAGTATTTCTTCAGGGATGAAACCAACCTTTTGGATAGGAGCAGTGGTGGCTATGGTCAATGTTACTTGTTGCCCCCTTCCCAATCACTGCATGGCTTGCCTCAACTAAAATATGTTACAGCCGTCAATGGATTAGGGGAAAGGGAATTGTAGAACAGAAATCATGCTGATGGCGAAACAATAATCTCTAAAAGTCCGTCAAGATTGCGGTCTTTTAAATGTTTGGAGGATAAATTATACCGAAAAGCAAAAAAGCTCAAAATCATTTCTCGACCTTTCAGCAACATTTGTGGACCTTTTTTTTTTTTTTGTAGAGTTGTTGAGCACTTAGGAGAAGAAAAGGAAAGGAGGAAGGGGAGAGGGGGAGGGGGAGGGCGCATCCATGTTACTTTATATTTTCTGAATAAAAAACATTGGATATGTCAAAAACAGTTATTTTAATCAGGGGCGGAAAAAGTGTTTTATGAGCAAGTTTGTCATGATTAATGGAACATGTTGGGACAAGAGTGCATAGTATTACAAGCGGGCAGCGGGGGAAACGTACTCCCCGAAAAGATTTAACCTTCTCTAATGCGTGCTGTTTTTTAAATGAGAAATTATTACCAAATAATCGCAGGAAATTTTGGTAAAATCATTGAAATTTTAGTAAAACTTGATATCATTTTACAATGAATTATTAAAATTGATCGAAAATCAAAGAAAAATTGGCCCGAAAATGACAAGAGTGCATAGTATTACAAGCGGGCAGCGGGGGAAACGTACTCCCCGAAAAGATTTAACCTTCTCTAATGCGTGCTGATTTTTAAATGAGAAATTATTACCAAATAATCGAAGGAAAATTTGGCAAAATCATTAGAAATTTTAGTAAAACTTGATATCATTTTACAATGAATTATTAAAATTGATCGAAAATCAAAGAAAAATTGGCCCGAAAATGAAAAAAAGCTGCACAAGAATTAAAAAGATTTCCTAAACATTGAAAGAGATATCCCAAACATTGAAGAAAATTTCCCAAAACGTTATAATAAAAATACCGAAAATTGAAAAAAAACTGCCCCAAAATGAAGGATATTTTCCAAAAATTACACGAGAATAAAAACAATTTCTCAAATATTGAATTTGATTTCCCAATAATTGAATAAAGTTTCCCAAAATTTAAAGTAATTTACCAAAAATAGAAATAAAAGAATTGCCCCAAAATACAGGAAATCCGAAAGTTACACATGAATTAAGAAAATATCCCAAAATTTGAAAAGGATATCACAAACATTGAAGGAAATTTCCCGAAAATTGAAGAAAACTACCCGAAAATAAAAGAAATTTTTGAATATTCAAAGTAATTTCCCAAACATTGAATAAAATTTCTGGAAAAGTTATGATAAAAATACTGAAAATTGAAAAAAAACTGCCCCAAAATGAAGGATATTTTCCAAAAATTACACGAGAATGAAAACAATTTCTCAAATGTTGAAATTGATTTCCCAATAATTGAATGAACTTTTCCGAAATTTAAAGTAAATTACCGAAAATAGAAAAAAAAAGAATTGCCCCAAAATAAAGGAAATCCGAAAGTTACACATGAAATAAGAAAATTTCCCAAGATTTGAAACGGATATCACAAACATTGAAGGAAATTTCTTGAAAATTTTAAGTAACTAACCGAAAATTGAAGAAATTCCTTGAATATTGAAAGTGATTTCTCAAACATTGAATGAAATTTCTGGAAATTTTAAGTAATTAAACAAAAATTGAAAAAAAATTCCTTAAACATTGAAGAAACTTTCCCAAAAGTCCTAGAAAAAAATATCCCAAATAAAAAAAAAATTCGGAAAAATGCACGAGAATGAATGAAATTTCTCACAGATTGAAAAAGATTTCCATGAAATTAAACGAAATTGAACCAAACTTACAAGGACTAAAGGAGTGGGTTCTAGTTATTGATGGAGTAGTGAAAAATTACAAATTGGAATCATGCTATGCTTTCAATTAACTGAGAAAATACGACTTAAGTTGGTGAAGTAAAAACTAAATATTCTTCTTACCCTTTCCGTGCGTACTTGGAAAATTGGTAGTATGGTGTTTGCCGGTAGTTACTTCTGGAATGAAGATCAGACAGAATAACTATCAAATTACAAGTTTCTTTTCTTCAAACTTGTTTCATTATATTGCACCTTTATTTAAGGTTGTGTAGCAAATTCTGACCCAATACGTTTGATACCATACCCAAGTGAGTTTTTAGCAGGACTAGGATTTCCTATCATTCTCACTGTCTGATATTTGGGGAAAATTAAAGAATTACATAAAGATTTGCCCAATCATTCATCACAAATTGAGCATCAATTAGAAATTGACCAAATATTAACTAGCTAAAGTCTATAACTAAAATGTTCTGTTCAAAATTGTGAAATAAATGATCTGCTTAGATTGTAGTACTCTTCTTAACCAATATAGAAATTGCTACATGTCTGTAGATCTTTAAAGGTATACAGGTTCGTAGACATTTGGAAAATTGCTTTATTTCTCATTGCAATCAATGCAGTAATGTGGCTTTGCAATTACATCAAATGTGTCGAATCCTGATTGAGCTTTATCCGATATCTTGACATGGTGGATCTTTTTTTTGGTACTGAATTTTTTTTTATATTTTATACGAATGCTGAAATTAATCATAAATATTTCTTATGAATTCTTACGTATATTTTTCCACAACAAAAGTATCAAAAATTACTTCAAAATTCCCTTGACTTAAATTTACAAAAGATCTTCAACATACACCACACCATGGACTTCACACACGTTAAGAATTCTCTGGGAACATTGATCAGCTATAATTCAGAAATTATAAATATATTTTTCACTCACTGTATATTTCATGCTTTTTCGCATACAGGCATTAATGTTTTACGCATTACAGTTCAGTGGTCAAGCAATTTCATCTTATATGAAAGAGGACATTAAACGAAACAAAATAATGAATAAACTTCACTGTTATATTCATGCATTAGGAAGACATTTAAATTAAAAATTAGCTGTTTCGTGTATAAACGATTTGTGTGGAAAGTCTACCAATCCTTCAGTTTTTTTAAATCTGTATGTATTTGACAGTATTTCTCCAGGGATGAAGCCAGCATTTTGGATAAGAGCAGTGGTGGCTATAGTCAATGTCACTTTTTGCCCCCTCCCCAATCACTGCATGGCTTGCCTCAACTAGAATATGTTACAGCCGTCAATGGATTAGCCGTCATATTGGGACAAGAGTGCATAGTATTACAAGCGGGCAGCGAGGGAAACGTACTCCCCGAAAAGATTTAACCTTCCCTAATGCGTGCTATTTTTTGATTGAGAAATTATTAACAAATAATCGAAGGAAAATTTGGCAAAATCATTGAAAATTTTAGTAAAACTTGATATCATTTTACAATGAATTATTAAAATTGACCGAAAATCAAAGAAAAATTGCCCCGAAAATGAAAAAGTTGCACAAGAATGAAAAAAAATTCCTAAACATTGAACGAGATATCCCAAACATTGAAGAAAATTTCCCAAAAGGTTATGATAAAAATACCGAAAATTGAAGAAAAACTGCCCCAAAATGAAG
>JAIGNY010001292.1:0-31577 GCA_020152595.1 Chiridota heheva
ATCCCACCAATATTGATTATATGTTTTAAGAAATTAAAAATGTACAAACTTATATATAAGTTTTTAATCAGCCGAGCGATATCAAGGACGTAGTAAGGATACTCTGGTTGGGGGAGGATGTCAGTGCGAGCGCGTAGCGCGAGGCTTAGTGGCGTGGAGTTCTATGGGCCCGCCTATAATCCCTGGTGGGGTCCAGGAGCGAAGCCCTAGTGAGGGTCCTGGGGCGAATCCCCCGGAAGTTCTACGATTGTAGGTATTTAAAGGGTAAGTTTCGATCAGAATAGCATAGAATGTTCGTTCTTAAGCTATTTTTTTGGAAAGATATTTTTAGAATTTCCTGAAAATTGATGGAAATTTTTCAGAGAAGATTGCATCAACAGGTCAGCATGAATCACTGTATGAGATCATCGTATGATTTTTTATATTTTCGTCTCCCTCAGGAATGTCGTTGATATGTTGTGAAAGGTCGCATGTAACAACATTGTTCGAAAAATTCTGACTAAAGAACTTGACGCTGTCACTCAAGACCTACGAATTACGAAATGCATGTGTCGGCATATCTTTTAATTGTGGATAGGTGTTAATAATAGTCCTTTCACATACAAAAATTGATGTGTTTTGATTATAATATTTTTGGGGTTAATAATCTAATTCATGATATTTTAATTGTTTGAGTATCACGACTTACTTGTTATATGTTGAAAGTTTTACAAGCAAGTTGCCAAGGAAATTATCCCTGTAAATGGAAAATCACCCCAAATTTCCCGGCAGGTATCAAAATTTCCGAGAAAATTTGGATGGGGAGGGGAGGGGGAGGGCGGGGATGGAAGAGGGGAGGGGCGGAGTGACACCCCACACCTGAAATTCGCTACACCCCTGGCGATATCGTAGTTTACAAGCAGCTTGTGTGTGTAAGAAAAAGGAGAGGTCGGAGCCAATGTTCCCCAGTAACTTGGATCGCCGCACACTTTTTTGATGCTGGCTGCGCTACTGGCCACACGAAAATATAAAGTTAGGTTTAATGTTTGCTTTTCACAAGAACAGTTAAAAAGTTTTACGACTACTGCCCTCAAATTAGGGAGACTGTCGTCACGTATATAAACCAACCAAAAACGGAAGACTGTTATCTACCTACTGTGGTGTAGCGGTTATCATACATGTCTACAGACCACGAGGTCCTAGGTTCAAGCCTGGGTTGGGTAAAAACGACAGTGCACCACAACTGGTTATCAAAGGCCGTGGACATTGACTTGGTTGTCGATCTTATGTCTGTCCGTGCGTCGTACCTGTGTTCTCGTCTGGGTCGTATTAAGCGTTTCGTGATAGCATTGTTACTATCATAACCGATTACGCAGGTGACGACCCCGTCATTGTAATTGTGTGTTCACTCGTCGTCGTCGAAGACTGTTACCAGTGCACCACAACTGGTTATCAAAGGCCGTGGACATTGACTTGGTTGTCGATGTTATGTCTGTCCGTACGTCGTACCTGTGTTCTCGTCCGGGTCGTATGAAGCGTTTCGTGATAGCATTGTTACTATCATAACCGAATACGCAGGCGACGACCCCGTCATTGTAATTGTGTGTTTACTCGTCGTCGTCGTCGTCGTCGTAGACTGTCGTATGATAAAATTTCAGGAAAGACCATACAGACCCGGCCGAGACTAAGTATATGCAGTTTGCTATTACGTCATAACTATGCTGGCTTTTTATTGGTCGGGCTCTGTGTAAGCTCTCTTACCACTAAAACTGACCGCGCATTTGATGCTTTTCACATAGCTTTGAATTAGGAAAACATTAATATATAGTGGTCATAGTGGTGCCTTATTTGACTGAATTAGGTATTATGATCAGTTTTTAGGATCAACACTTTTCAATTTTGGAGCACAACTCTTCACTACTTGACCAAAATCTTCAATTTTGGACCAAAAATCCTTATTTTAAATTTGGACCAAATCTTTTCAAAATTTGACGCACCTCACACCCAGGCCTTTATACCAGCATATGCCTACACCTCAAGTTATTTGACCACCTGAAATTTGCCCAACATTTTTGCTGAAACCAAATTAAAAATAAGTTGTTCCTGTCCCCTTCCAGGCGCGTAGGAAGGGGCATGCATCTCTTAGTGAGGATAGGGTCCTCACAATTTCACAAATTCACTCTTACTGTTCATAGCAATTTTAAGTTGCTGCTAATCAGCAAATCTCCTTCAATTTTCGGGAAATTTCTTTTAAAAATTCCTACTTTTTTTCGCATACTTTTCCTTATTTTTTTTCGGGAAATTTATTTCAATTCTCGGAAAGATATTCCCTTATTTCTATCAAACTTTCCAATATTATAAGTGAGAAATCTTCTTTAAGTTTCGAGAAATCCTCCTACACTATAATGCAATTTTCTTCAATTCTACCAACATTTCCAAAGATTTTACAAAATTTTCCTCATTTGAAATAAAGTTTCCAATTTTGTGCTAATAATTTCCATTTTTGACCCAACAGGGAAAATAGCATGCAACCTATAAGGTCAAATTATGTCATGGGCAGCTCCCCATCCCCCTCCCCTCCCTTGCTATGTCCATGTCTCCTCCACACTCCACTTAATTTCCATGATTAATGATGAAACTGCATGTTCTTGGCTTGGTTTGACCCCTAACATTTTAACCTGGCTCCGCAATTCTGGTATTCGGCGTATAGACCCTACGTTTGACTACGACTAGATATATGCACATATTCTAATGAGATAAAATGAAAAGAAAAAAAAAACCAAAACCCCGTCATATTGAAATATATGAAGGGAGATTTACAATAGAGTGATCAATAACATGTATCTGTGAAGAGCCTTATACATTTAGACCCAATTCTTTATACTTATTTACATGTTTTATAATTATCAAGCGAGATGTGTGTGTGTATGGAGAGAAAGAGGAAGGGGGTGGGTGGGGGCAGACTTGTTTTGGGAAATGTGGGGCGAAACTTTGGATTCCCAGAAATTTCCCTCAAAATTTAATTTAGGCCTGGTGACCGTAGGTGGGCTTTATAACGTCTTTTAAATTTATGAAGGCTTTTGTCACAATGTAGAATAAGCGGGACTTTGTATCATGTATCATAGAGGTGCGTCACTAGAAGACTTAGAATGGGATGTTAAAATGTTAATATTTCCGAAAAACTGCATGGATGTAAACTTGAATGTTAATTTTACCGAAATTGGCGTTTTCAAGTACCGTATATCATACGGCCTTCACCCAGTCGGCGCAGCAGACGTCAACCAGTTCTGCACCCACCCACCCCTTCAATTTTCTAGCTACGTCCTTGAGTCCAGTTCGACCGTCTGCTTCCAGTTTAATTGAATAAAATCTTTTTCATTTGGGAAACAGCATAGTGATATACCGCAAATAGTCTTTACGGTTTTCAAACTTTTTGACTGCTTACTCTGATAAGAATTCCTAAAATGATATATTTATCATATTATCTGTTTTAAATGGCATCGCAAGATATTTTACTTGTCTTGACAATTTTTTATGTGCAAAGATATAATAAAACAAATCATCGTCGATGTGTAGGAGGCGGTATCCTCGTTACACTAAATTGCTTGTATTTTTTTTATACAGTTATAAGGTGACCGTTATCAGGTTGAAAGCGAGAAAGGAGTCAAGTGCTGTTGGTTAAGGTTTTAAAAGTTGATTTAAATTTCGACTTATATCCTTACGTGACAAGAGTCCTGCCCGGCCGGCCCGGCATGCCCGGAAAGATATGAGGATATTTACTTTCTTTTGACACTGGGCTAAGAAAGGTGCAAAAATCTCAGGTAAACTCCTCAATGAAACTATCGTCATGGGAAAATTGATCATCCTTTTCAGGAAACGTTACGAAAATTATCAAAACTCTATCTGTTCGGTCTGTCGGTACGAAAATGACCCCAAAAGTATATCATTGGTTATCATATCAAATGTTAACATAGGTTTGAATGAAGTAAATAATTAGTGGTCGCCCGATCCAGTGGTGTGTTAGAAAGGGAGGGTACTTAAACCCAGGCTGGCGGAGTTTTATAAGTTAGAACTAATTATTAAAAAACATGAAAGTGGCAAATGATATTATCAAAATTTAACGTTTTTAATGGAAATGGCATATAGTCCTACTAAATGACAAATTACCTTTTTTTATTTATGTATTCATTTTTTCTCTTTCCCAGACAAGATTATTTAGTGGGCACGCACATTTTCAACACCTCATTTCTTTCAAATGGTTTCCATTTGCACTTAATAACAAAAAACACCTTCGATACACTGGGCGATGATTTGTCTCTAATTCCTTAAGTTAAAACAAAAAGCACTACGGGAAATATCGCGGTATTTCGATAGACACGACTTTTGCCGTTAGTTGCACCTCGACTTTTGCCGTTGGATGCTATGTAATGAATTATGACCATATTATATGAAAATATTCTGAACAAAAGATTGGCGTTGTCATCGTCATTTGACTCACTACACCAACTTTTCATGATATTTGTGAAGTCATGTCCTCATAGCTGATTTCTGGAACTTGAAATGAAGCGGGAAATAAAGCTGGGCCGCTTTGAGTGAAATGTGCAACGACGCAAGCAATACTCCTGTATCAGCTGATCACGGGGAAACAGAGAGATTCCCTACATAGGCTACCTTCACCCAAGGACAAGTTCCTCGCTTCACCAGACGAGGGCATGCACAAGGATTGCGCTGCATTGACATTGTTTTTTTCTTCACAAACCTTAAATCAACTTTTAACTGTTGAAAACCTAGAGTCGAAACAACCTGCCTTGCTCTGTATTTTCAAAGGTCACTTTGTTAAAATCTTAGCAATTTTGTATTTGCACCTATAACAAATCAAAGTACTGAAAAAAGTGGTGATGGGTTTGATTCATAGTTGTCATTTGTGTAATTGATATAATGTATGGTCTTCTTACACATCATTCAATTTTATGGGCCATTTTTGTGTTAACTTGAAGATTATAACAATTTAGCAACATGATTTAAAGTTTTTGGGCAAAACATTGACTCAAATCATGATAAACAATCAGTAATTGGTTGAAAATGCCAGACACCACTGGGAATATTAAATAGCATCCCACTTCACGTCTTTAACTCCCAGGTACAGTGCACCTCAGAGTGTCTCGTCGTATAATGATATACTCATCATAATGGTCCACCCATTATCACACACACATGCACACTTGTAGTATTCGATCCACAATGGCTCATACAGCTGTACAGTGTATTTACATTTACCTGTGTAAGTATGAATCACATCATGGGAATTTTCCTATCGTTTCGTCACAGACTCTGCTTCTTCCCGAAAAATCCACAATAACATATCGAAACACTTCCTCAGATTTTCTTAGTTTGAGCGGTTTTGAGGTAAGTAAGAATCATTTTGGCAATATTTTAATGCAAAACGTTCCTCGATAACAACTTCTCCAATAAAAGTTTGCTTGCTGCGAAGTTTGTGCAAAAATACCACATACACCAAAATGTTGATTTATTTGTTAGTTTTAGTCCATTTTTAGGACTTATTGGTATTTTTGACGTCATACCTTGCAGGTTATAATTGATATTATACTAAGATAGATATATCATCAAACATCTCTTTTGCAATTCAAAATACAATAAAATTTTACGTTGTATGGTGTTCGTGTACACATTTTAGAAAGCATATGATTTGTTAGAATTTTGAAAAGAAAACAATGATAACTCACCATATAACTAAGAGTAATATTACATGGAAATAATCTCCATAAATATATCTCATAATTTGTGCATTTTCTGAAAATTTTCATTTATCTCACACTTTACATGTTTTTTTGTTTTTTTTTATATAATAAAACGAAAAAAAGGAAATACGTTGAGCACTGTACAAAACTCTTCAAAAAGATACAAATTAATAGAAGGTATCGCAGACTACTTTGTTATTGCAAAGAGCTTCCACATATGTGGAAGCCCTTTGGTTATTGCGAAACACATCAAAGAAAGAAGTGGTAAAGTTTTGCTGTTTTTCAACTTCCGGTCGGTTCTGACAACTACGAGTCTTCGAACAAGTTTGAACCGAATCAAAATCACCTTCGATTCACCGCGCGATGATTTATGAGAATTATCTTTACAAGTACAAAGCGTGTCAAGACACGCAAAGCTGTCTTATCAGCCCATTTCAAACAGTTATTAAATCGATAAACATCATAATAGCAATTTGTGTGTCATGGGTTGAGTGCTTGAACACCACATTTCATATTAATTTCTTGTCCTTGTCGTTTTGAAAAAAAAAGGTCGTGATACTCAGACAAAAAAATATCATGAGCTTTATTATAACACACAAAAGGTTATCAAAAACGTCGCTACGGGGAGAATAGTGGCTACGGGGGAATTATGGGTCCAGAACCCCCACTTTTCCGGGAAAATTTTAAACATTTGGACAATATAAGGTTTTAAATATCTTTTTGGCTTTTTAAAAACAAAATTGCCCTAAGAAATGGGCTAAATTTTAATACTTTGTATTGAGAGGAGGGTCTAGGATCTTCTCGGACCACCTAGCTTTACTAATGCTGACTACGCCACTGGGGTATATGGGGGTGTCTCACCTCCAAACTGGACGCCAGTTGGAAAAATGAACATGACACTTAAAAATTCAACCGTTCCTCTTCAGGTACCTTTATGAATCCACCCAGTTGAAATGCTTCTAAAACCCCAATCAGAAGATCCGTCTGTGCCTATATCTGCTCCAACCAAAGAGCTTCCCCATGATCCAACCTTGAGCGTAGTCCCTTTTGGCCACGGCATAAAACAAATATTGAAGCCCTGGAGGGATTTTTTAAGCCAAAGTTGAATTTGACATGTTACCTGATTCTCTCGATAACGACTACAGAGCAGTTATGCTAGCACATGTGTGTCACCAGATCCGTGTGCAGGAGGGGTGGGGGACTATCTATACTCATATACTAGACATAACGCTAGTATATGATATGAATGCATGTGTGTCAGCAGGCTCGTATGCTGCAAGTGCAGCGGGCGAGTCAACCAAAGACGTCGCTACCGGGGATGAAGAAGGGGAAGAGGGAGAGGGGTGGGGTGGGGGTTGGGGGTGGGGTGGGGGGGGGGGGGATTTTACCCAAACTAAAGCGCCAGTTGAAAAGTGAACATTACAGTTGGAAATTCAACCGTTGCTCTTAAGGTACTTTCACGAATCCACCCAGTTGGAATTTTATGCCGCTACACCCCACAATCAGAAGACCCTAACGACGTCGCACATTTTTCATCTTAAAGAACTTTTATTAAACACCGTAGAATCGTATTTTACAGATCTCTACTGACGCACGGACAAATTGTACACTCGGGAAAGGCAAAAAGGGGTTGGGGGAGGGGACTAAAATGTATGACACGAATGACAATATACATTACACTTTAACAGCCTGAAGAATCCGAATGACAGTTGAGTTACGCTCCAAGAAAACGAACTTGATCAAATAGGGTTAGGGTTTATGTTAGCGTTAGGTTAAGTTGTCATTAGTTTTAGTAGGACCCTCGTTGGCATTGGTCTAGATAAGTGATTTCATTTTTGGTGCATAGAAAAGGTATTGTCATTCGCATTGTACAAGTCAGTTGTGATTCGTTTAAGTAGAACCCATTCGGGGGATAGGTATTGTGTGACAGCAAAGTGTGTGGTAGTTCCTTGGTCAATTTCAGTCACATGTACAGATGAACGGGAGAAAATGTGTCCCAATTGATAACTTGGGATGGGAGACACATTAATTGAAAAATGCCACCGAAAGGTTGTGCCCCCACCATTTTTGAACGCTTTCTACACACCTGGTGATACACCTTGTCATCAAGCATATGGCTAAATATGTTATGCTCCCTTCAAATATTTTAATGCGAGACACAAACCTCTTATACTGAAATGCTTGTACAAGTGAAAGCGGATCCAAGATTTTCAAAGGGGGTGGGGTCCAAGCCATGTAATGAAAATGGCCTACATTTTCAGGGACGGCGAAATCGAGAGGCTAGGGCCTTCAGCATGTTAGGTGAACATGTGTTTTTACGTTATCCGACCTCATAAGCCCCACATACTGTTGTCACATGTCATCTGACTAAATTAGCCTCCTCCCCAATATTTTGAACGCTCCGCCGTCCCTGTGAAATCCATGTACTAAGCATGTATGCGTGTAGAGTCATAGACGTAATATTTCCTTGGGGTGGGGAGCTGAATGATTCAAACTTCAATTACACCCCTCCCCCCCCCCTTCCCACACACACACACACGCACAATTGACAAATGCATACATTGTTTTCCTCCCATATATTTTTGTAGTTAGATTGCTTAAATGGTATCCTACAGATATTAAGATAACTTAACCGGCATATATAACCGGTATATGAATTCAGGAGAATGGTCTGCGGCAAAAAAATCATTAGGTCGTACATAATTAAAACAAAGGTACAGCTTTCGACAATAACTTCAGGAATAGAGAACCCTGACTTTTAGTTTTCTTTACGATAAAAGTGGGGAAGGCTTAGCGTATTCAGTAAAGGTCAAGGAGTGAGGGGATATTCCGTATATAAATGTAACTTGAATAGCGGGATATATAACGGTAGTGGCATACGCTATGTCATAGGAAAATAGACTGTAAAAGATTAATATATAAAGCTAAATATTGCCCAAATTTTGGTGACTTTGTTCAAAGCAAAATAATACAAAAAAGATATTTGGCAAATTTTCTTCGATTTTCGGGTAATTTTCTTAAAATTCTTCCATTTTTGGGCAAATCTCTTTCCGACTTTTGGCAATTTAAAAAAAAATCTTGGGTAATTTTCTTCAATTTGTTTTATTTTCGGGCAATTTTTCTCAATTTTCGGGTAGTGTTCAATGATTTTCGAGTAATTTTCTTCAATTACTTTCACTTTTGGGCAATTCTCTTCGATTTTCGGGAAGTTTTCTTCGATTTTCAGGAAATTGTTTTCCGTTGTTTGACAAATTATCTTCAATTGATTTCATTTTGGTCAATTTGTTTTCAAATTTTCTGGTAATTTTCTTCAATTGTAAGCAATTTCCTTCAATTTTCGAGCAATTTCTTTCATTTTGGGGCAATTCTCGTCGAGTTTCGGAATTTTTTTCCACTATTCAAAGCGTTTTCAACGGAGATCGGACATAATATATTTGCCATAAAAAGTTTTATAACTGATCTTGACTTAACAGCCTAATCAGATATAATCCTTATTCAACTCTTCCGTTTCGTCCTTATGTGCACACGCCACATAAGTCCTGTTAGGCATATTCATGTTTCTCAATTTAAATTTGAAGGGAATATTTTTCCATTATGAAATGAAGAGATCGAATTTTAAAGAATAAGATAATAATAATAAGTCTTCACCGAGTTTATGGAGACAGTTTATCCATCGTTAAAAGAGGTACGCAGTATATGGCTGAGGTCCCCCGAATCGTGATTAAAAATCATCTTTTAAACTGCCTCATAGATCCTTATGTGTTTTGAAGAAAATTGTATTTTTGAAGTTAGTGATGAAAAGCAGTTCGCATATTGGGTCCAAGGGACAATGCCCCGTACCTTTCAAAAAATGTTTGTATTGCTAAGCTATAGCCACCGCCAAATAAATAAATAAATAATGAGAAGCTGATAGCTGCAAAGGACAGATGGATATTGCATGAATATCAATCAGCAGAGATACAAAAAATAGAAAGGGTATATTACATTGTTCAAGGTGTAATAGTAAGGTGTGTGAAAATATATGGCTATGTATGCATGGCTATAGTGTTCTCCTATAGATTATTTTTGTGAAAATTCTATTAAAAAAAGGGTGGAAGAGGAGAGGGGGTGGGAGGTTTGCCTCGCTTTTGGTATTGTATATTTTAAGGAGTGAAAACGCGTTCATCACTTATTGTTCTATTACAATTGTAATATAAAATGTTAACAAAACGGCTGCATGACGTCTATTTGTATTTGGTGTTTTACAGATTCTTTAAAATAAACGTCTCCTGAATGGGCGAAATACTGTTATAATAACCCTTACATTACTATTGTCACGTTTGCAATAGTTGATTCTGTGCAAATATCGCGTGATCCAATTCTGAGTTCTAAGCAAACTTTACAAAGGATCGCTCATTATTCTACGGAAGCTTAAAAGTGCCACTGAACATACCCAGATTTTCAGATAATTTTCTCTATATGCCAACTTATGAACCCATCTTCCAGTGACACTTATTTCTGGTATTAAGATGTCTTATTCAAATCATTTTTATCATCATGACCACTTCCTGTGATCAAAAAGTCGACATATTGTGAATCAATAAGATGTCAAGTTCATCTGTCATTCCACTAAGTAGTCTTGACCATTGGCGTAGGCAGGTTTTTGTTTGGGAAAGGGGAGGAGGGGGCTACTCATTAGTATGATTTTTAACCCGTGACAGTATCTAAGCGGAGCGCCACCATGGGTTGGCGCGTAGCGTTCAGATAAATTTTTCCAATAAATGCTGCCTATAGATTGCCGGAAATGGCACTTCCTAGGCCAAAACTTGCAAATTTGAGGCTGTATTTCTTTGATTGTTCACAATTTTGCCAGAATTTTGCTGTACATTTTGTCCGAATTCTTGGTTGCCAAAAAATTGGGGAACTGTGCCACCTGCCCCCCCACCACATACTTGCCGAAGTACAATTTATTCAAACTCTATTGCGTAGCGATATAGGGGCAGTTTGGGTTGATCCCTTCAGAGCTTTTATGGGGGAAGGGGGTGGTACATGTCAAAAGAAGATATTTGTAAAGCAAACAAAAGATCATTATTCACACTTGCACACCTGGCCAATATTTTTGACTCCAGAATATTGAAAAATGAGGAGTTGAGTGAGGTGACATTGTACTTACTTGTTACTTGGAGTCGAAATGTCGGAAGTAAGATTTGACAATCAAACTTACCAAATCATAATTTTAAATTCAACCGCCGCGCTGATGTTATGGCAAATCTGTCAATGACTGATTCCACGTCTGGGCAATGGGGCCTATGAATTTGTAATAGAATAAGTGCCTCCAATCGGGCTTCCGTCATTGTTGACCGAATAGCTGTAAGGGTTCTTTCCATTTTGAAAAGACTCTCTCGGCCTGTGCAGAAGTCACTGGCAAAGTTGCCAGCAACTGGAGCAACAGTGATATGTTAGGAAACATTTCAGAGCAATGATCCAGGGCACAGACGGATGAAGATGGTCGGGACTTGACAGGAACATTTTCCCATTTCTTCCTCCATAACATGTATTCGCCCTTAACAATCATGAAAGAATCTCTGATCAAACTTGCATACACAGTCTCCCAGTACTTTGTTATCGCAAAGCAATAGCAAAATGGCGCCATCTTCCATCGTCATCGAGTCAGAACAGGCTTGACAAGTTTACGGCTCTTGACAAATTAAAAATTGCATCAAAATTTTCTTTAAAAATTTGAAATATTTTTTGTTTTGTTTTACAGGGATACAACGAATTTACATTGCAGGAAATGCAGGGAGATTCTCATTTCATGTATGCGCATCTGTACGATACATAGGCATATAGGTGTAATTTAATTTTTGTTAATATGGGATTGGGGGGGGGGGGATGGCCCCCGTGGCCCCCCCTCTGGCTACGCCAGTGGTCTTGACCACATATGCAAAGTCAGGAAGTCAACTTAACAATAACGTTTGTCGTCAAATCTGACTCTCAGCTCTTTCAAATCGACTTCATATCGAAACAAGACAGCAAGAACACTTATCACAATTCACAAGTTGTCTTGACTACTGCAAAGTCGGTAAGTCAACTTCTTACAATAAAGTTTGTCGTCAAGTCTGATTCTCCGCTTTTTCAAGTCGACTTCATATCGAAACAAAAACACTTATCATGTCTTGGAGCGCTGCTCAAGTTACATCAACTCGTTGTAATATACCCGTAGAACGGGTGGGTCTAAAGCTAAAACCTAAATGAAGACCAAAGATGAAAGACTTTTAAAATCTCCAAAACGAAGACCGAATATGGAAGACTTCCAAAATCTATCAAACGAAGACCTCTATTAAAAACGAAGACCGAAGATGGAAGACCAATTATTTTCCACTTATTTAAATAAGTAATAAGTGGAAAATAAATATTTTTTGGTCTCCGTTTTCAGTCTTCAGGTCTTCGTTTAGACCACGGCGTTCACGGGTATATTACAATGAGATGATGCAACTTGATAAGTCGACATCGGATAAAATAGAAGTATTCTTGTCCAAAAAAAGCAACGCTCCAAGACAACTTCTAAATATGATAAGTGTTCTTGTTTCGCTATAAACTGATAAAGAGCTGAGAATCAGACTTGACAACGAACATTATTGTAGGAAGTTGACTTCCCGACTTTGTATATGCAGATATGTGGTGAAGACAACTTGTGAATTGTGATAAGTGTTCTTGTTTCGATACGAAGTCGATTTGAAAGAGCTGAGAATCAGACTAGATGACAAACATTATTGTAACAAGTTGACTTCCCGACTCTGCATATGTCGGACAACTTAGTCAAGACAACTTAGTGAAATGACAAGTGATCTTGACATCTTATTAGTTCCCAATATGTCGACTTGTTGATCACAGGAAGTGATTATGATGACAAAAAATATTTTAATAAGACATCTTAATACCAGAATTAAATGTGAAAGATGGGTTCATAAGTTAGCATTATAGAGATAATTATCTAGACATCTGGGTATATTAAATGGCACTATTAAGTTTCCGTATTATTTAGTGTTTTTTTTATCGTGAATATCTCCATGCAGATCATACGATTTTGCCCAAGTGCCAAGAACACAATGGGTTAATAGGTTATTGCTCTAGACAATTTTATTTCCAAATTGACATTTGTTGAGTACGTGCCAATAACCTCATAACAGGATAGTTTGATAGCTTCCATGTGATCATTTATTTACTTACCCATCTAGAAGTATCACAAAGCACGGCCAAAGTCAGAATCAATTTCATTTTGGACGTTTAACCCGGGCATTTTCAATTTTTAGCACTAATATTTACATATAATAGACACCCACACTTGTTGACAATTTGCAGATTAGGGAAATCACAGCTTTCTTGATATAGGTTGACATGTCTGTTTATGAACTTTACGCTCCTTTTCTCGACCAAGTGCCCCCATGCTAAAAATTTTAAAAATTACAAATGTTCTGACATTGAAACTGACATTGCGGGCTGACATGGCTGAGGCTGTTTGAAGTAAAGTTTATCGAGTTTATCATAACATTTTATCTTTTCAATTTTAAAGCTAGACTTAATCTTTTTGAATCAGTTATGTTATCGCAGGTTCTTTATGCTGTACCCGTTTGGTATATCAATTTCTTACCGTGGCAAAAAGACAAAGACAGAATCAGTAAAATATTTTAGTATACTTTAAAGAATCTTAACTTACATTATCCCATGCTTTTTGATATTCTAACTACAGGGCGCATCGGATTTCATTGCAATGGCGACAAAATCAACAAGAAAGCAATCCATGGAGTTGCTGATCTCTTCACCTTAAGCATACAGCATAGTGAGATCACTATACAATAGCTCTGTGACTTTTGGCACAAGAATGTACAAATTATTACGTTCAATACATATATATATGTGGGTGATAAGAAAAAAAGAACAAAACCATCCTTTAAAGTCATCTAGCACGTTCAAACAGAAACCTTCGAAACCGTAACATACTGACATTGTGCCAAAATGGCCGAATACAGGTCTACAAAAATTAATTCATTTACCAGTGTACCGTGCGGCAAATTACTTACAGACAGGAGAGTTAGAATTACTGTTTTGAACCTATTATCCTAAATTTGTCCTTATGATTGATTGATTGATTTAATTCTTGATTCATATATCTTTCTTACTCTCTTTTTTGATTGGTTGATTTATATTCTTTTAATTTCTGCTACGTGTATTATTATGTATATGTATGTATCCCTTTTTTACAAATGTTTTAAGTTTGTACTGGAATACAAAAAAATGAAATTGAAAATTAAGAGTGTTATGTGGAATGAAATTTACACCACCACTTTAAAGGATGAGTTCAGTAATCAAGCAAAATTGAAAGTGGTCCTGCCATGGGGGTCGGGTTAAGTGGCTTGGTGGCAGGGGGCCAGAAGGGAGGGGGAACTTCCCCCAGCGAAGCTTTCTGAGAGGGCGCTGAGTGCTCAAGGGGGCGCTAAAATCGTCCTGAAAATATATCTTTTTAGATGCTGGGAAAATTTATATGTTGATCAATAACTTCTTCTTATATACTATTTGCACGTAATATTCCATTTTTGTCGTCCAAAAAGAGCATAAATATTCCACAGAAAAGGCAAAATTTCCGGGGACTTCACCCCGAACGCAACCATTGGCACTACAGCGGGCCCCTGGATTTCACGCCTGGACAATAGAAGATGCATGGAGATAGCTCGTCAGCAATATTTAATATCTGCCCCTACCATGAAGGGAAGCAATTTTTATTGAATACAGCTGGTATAAGCTTTTCGAGAGGGCGCCGAATGCTCACAGGGGCGCAAAAAATGTCTTGAGAATATATTCTTATAAACTCTTTATTCTGAAAGCTGTAAATGTTTTTTTCTTAAAGCTTTATTCTTACATTAAAACATGAAAACCATCGCAAGACCCAAACTAAAGACACATATTGTAGTCAATGGGAAATATTTTGAACATTCGTTCCAAAATGTATATTCCTTTTAACTAATTTGAGTGTGGATTTGACACAATTTTAAGCAATCTTCTGCTACCAAAATCAAAACAAAAAACGCCTACCATCCTGAGGACGTCAACTTGGATTAAGAAATTTTCTGCTATCCCCAGCGCCCCTCCCTTCTTGCTTCGCCCCATAGATGTGACACATTTTAAAGCCCTTTTCTGCTATCAAACAACAAAACACGTAGGCCCGGTCTTCCCGGAAACCATTGGGTCCCCGCCGGTTCTTCGCGGTTTTCGCTCCTATATCATGTTCATAAAGTTCATACGGGAAATTTCCTTTATCATCGGGAAAATTTGCCTCCATATTCGTGATTTTTTTTTTCATTTTGGGAATATTTTTTTGAATATCTAAGAACGAATTTTTTTTCAATTTTCGTAAAATTTTCCTACATATTTAGCATTTTGGGGAATTTTCTTCTGCCTCCATTTTCGTGAAATTTCTATCATTTTGGGAAATTTTCTGCAATAAATTAGAAATTTTTGGAAAATTTCCTACATTCTGCAAAAGTTTTTTTCAATTTTTGAGAAGTTATTTTTTTCAAATTTCGGGATTTTTTCTTCCATTTTTGGCATTTTGGGCAATTTTTCTTCACTTTTTGTAAAATTTCCTTCATTTTGGGGATATTTTCTTCAATATTTAGGAAGTTTTCTTCAATTTTTGTGAAATTTCTTCATTTTGGTGATAATTTCTTCAATATTTAGAAAGTATTTCTTCAATCTTTGGAAATTTTCCTGATTTTCGGGAAAAATTTTTTGTCCCTAGATTCGAAACATTGATTTTTTGCAATTTCCTAAACGATGCTATATAAACGATGCATGCCAATTTAGATCTATGTGCACGTTTTACTTACGAGCATTTTTTATTTCGGGGGCGGGGAGGAGGGTGGGGGAGAGGAATGGGGGTGGGGTAATGGTCGCCAACAAGTTAACCCAAACTTAAGCATGTACCAGTTTCATTTAAAAAAAACGCCCCTTGAAACACGGACGGGATGAAACTGCCACTGTCATTTTCATCCCATTTCAAGGACATTCACTCAACGAGTTGACCTTTTATTACGTAATCATTTTAGCGCAAACTTTGTTATACTACGTTGTGGAGTAACGTGAAAATGAAATAGGAAACTCGAAGCTTTTCACTGACTGCTTGTCAATGCCACGTAATCGTTCATGCGGTTACTCGAGTGCCACAAGCACAGAAAACCAGGACGGAGTGGTGTCCAAGGGCTAAATCTGTAATGTGCCCCCCCCCCCTTCCTTCAGTAAAACATGACCCACTACGAAACTGGTCAGATCTTACGTTAAATGTAACTTTTTCTGCACAAAACCCCATCGGTTACGAGAAAATCGCAGAAGAAAAATGCATTTTTCGTCACCTTGACGCAAAAACCCACGTATAACGCGTGTCCGCCATTGAAATTTTACAACTAGTATCAATAGTATCTCTGTTTGTTCTTCTAAAATATAACATTTTTCAAGCAAATATTAAACAAAATACCGCAGCGTTGTGTAGTTGGAGGATGCAGCAATATAAATTCTCAAACTTAAAGTCGTTTATCAATGGCAAAGGGCAACAAAACGAGACAATTCTGGACGTGTTTTGTGCACTTGATATGAACCGAGTTTTCAGGGCTTACCGAGTGTCATATTTAGCTCATGCCAGATTGTTACCCCTGTTCTGTTCGATTTAAAAAGTAGCTTCACCGCATTGTCTCTGACATGAAGATGTAACTGTTCCGCGAGTAATAACAATTCAAATGAAAGAAACAGGGGGAAAAAAGACTCAGTGAGATTCAAACTCATTAACTCTCGCTTAAAAGACTATTCCGTAACCGGACTGTGATACTTAATCAGTTGGAAATTTGTATGATTTATTTCATATATAGTGTGGAATATAATCGAAGGAAGAAAAATCGAAAAATAGAACTGAATTGTAATTATTGTGTCCATATGCCAAGCCGTCCCTTTTAGCATATCAAAACTTAATAAACAAATACATTTTTCACAATTACTTCAAAAAACTTTCAATTCAAGTGCAAAAACGAGTGAAATGCGTGAATGAACTATTCAGTTCTTGTAGGCCTGTTGATTAAACATCAAGCGGCAGAGACTTGAACATTGATAGATAAAAGTTTATATTTCCATTAGACGTAAAAAAGGGTAGATGTTGTTGCAAACACTTCAATTTGATTGTTTAACAAAATGTTACTTGCGAAACAGTACCATGCCGACTATACGCAGGCTTTGTACTGTAGGACCGTGTAAGGGTTGTAAGCCTGATCCTTTTTCTTGTCTGCAAGCGGTTCAAATTCAAAAGGAACGACATCCCTTCATTATGATAATGTTCTTCATTTATTTCCAAATCATTTTATCATAGCTTGAATTTGAAAATGGCAAATTAAGATCTAAACAGCCAGATAAACTTTTGCAATCAGAAGCTATTTAAACGTGGTTAGGATGGGTGACGCATTGTTTACGATCAGCAGTCTCTGAAATGACGTAGCAAACTGTTATGACAACACAAATCGCTTTCAACTTTTTTTCTCGGAGCAAGCAATAAATGATCAATTTCTCAGTCCTTTTTTATCCTGAAAATGGACTTAGAACCAGGATTGCCTGACGGATTATTGAATTAAGGGATATGAAAATCTATATCAGCTTAAATCTCAAGTTTTTTAGAAGACATAGCAGGACCACTTTAAATGAAAGGAGATTTTAAAAGAAAGTGGCGACAAAAGTATTCAAAAGTCTTATTTGGCTACGTAATTTTTAAACTTAAAATTTCTGTCTTATCTGTGCATGGTGGACTATACTTTGATGCGGATCGGTGCCTTCATACTCACATTTAAAAAAAATATTAATGAAATTTGAAGAAAATTAAATTTACTTCTTTCTATTTGAATTTTGTGTTGTTGTACTGTTGAATTTTCTTCAAGTGGTAAATTATAATTACCCTTACTAAATTATGTTCTATTGGGGATATTATGTCATCATACACAATACTTCAATACAAAATTGAACAAAATGGCAGCCTCCATGTGTCGACTTCAAACATGAATAACTTTAGATAGGAATACTATTTTTACTTGCTGTTTGTAGTAGTAGGGTTAGAGTTTAGCCCTCTATGATCATATGAAACAATGATTGTATGACTTTATGTCTCTTAGTAGTAAGAGGAACCTATCCAGAAGTCGACCAATCAGGAGCCAGTAGTACTATCACGTGAATAATTTGTATGAATATTCATTAATAAATTAGCATATTTTATTAATATTCATAGCATATGCAAATTAGATGTATTATTGGCTCCTGATTTGTCAACTTCTGGATAGGCTTCTCGAGTTTAACCATACAAGCGAAGGTCGTCGAATTTTTTGGAAGGAAAACACACACACATACATACACACAACAAACGATAAGAATGTTTTAATTCAGTTTTCTTTTTCTTATATTTGTGGTGGTTCTTTAAAGAACCTTTAGGTTCTTTATCGATCTGCCGTTCGATCTACTGTCCTCCTGTAGTCCACTGACGCTGACCTGTTTCTTTGCTCTCGTGTCGGAGATCTCTTCATGTGTAAACGCCTCCGAGGTTTGCACCTGGCTGCCTAGGCGGGGTATCTTTTCCTTGTCAGTACCCTTCTTCTAAACCCGTTAGGGTAAGTAACCATCATGATTCTCGATACCGGTACGTATTGATCGGTCATGTTATGTCTTATTCAATGTCCAAAGGCAAAGTGAAGTCGAAGTGCAAGATGTTGTCTTTTTATGCTCTCCTTTGACCTATGAGAAGCCGGAAAGGTATGATGTTATATGAGTTAGTGGCTCTTTTTTTTTGGAAAAAAAAAAACGAGGGTTAAAGTAACTGCCCTAACCAACGAAGTGGTACCGTATGGAGTCATGCCACGGTTTTGTACTCCTTCTGCCCTCATTTTTGCTTCGCATACGAAGCATAATGCGAACCTATGTAATGGCGATTACGTCCGTCTGGCCGTCTACGATTTTCCTGAGATTTTTTTAGAAATGTTAGTTTTTTGAGATTTCCTCAGAAAATGTTAAAGTTTGTGTAAAGTTCTTTAGAAAAATTTAGAGTTTCTTCAGATATAATTATGAAAGATTAGAATATCCTTACATAAGATAGGATTGAAGACTAATTTCCTTATAAAGTCTACAAAACATTTGATATTTCGTTAGAAGATAACTGTAAAATGATATAATTTTCTAATATTCTTCAGAGATCATTAAGCATCTCTCTTGTAGCACTTGAGATTTAAAATCCTTAAAATTCTTCAAATTATTTAGGCACCAACAACTGTATCAGGCATGATTATTAAACTCCGCCTTTATTGTTGCCGTCATTTGCATAAAGTTGCTACAGTATAAGAATTGACCAGACTTTTTTATTTATTTAGTACGCCTAGCCAGGGAGTGTGACAGGATGTGACTGCATATGGACATAGGGAGGGATGCCATGTGGGACATGGTTGGAGGTCATGCGGGACAATTGGTATAATATATACCATGTGGTATATAATTATTTGACTCCGCCTTTTTTATTCTTATTCAACAACTCATTTGCATATAAGTTATTATTTGATCTGACACCTCCATACTCAGTATGCTCAAGCAGGGACTGTGATAGCCAGGATGAGACTTCTTATGGAGCCCACGGACGTCATGTGGGACATGGGGCGAGATGCCATGTGGGACATGAGGTGGGATGTCATGTGGAACAGAGTGGATTGCCATGTAGGATATATGGTGGAATGCCATACAGGACATAGTGTGGAATGCTGTCGGATGGAATGTCATGTGGGACATGGGATGGTATGGGATGTCATGTGGAACATGGGGTCCCACCCCATTGCAACAGGTCATTTGCATATAAGTTATTATATGAACTGATACTTTAATACATAGTATGCTCAATCAGGGTTTGTGATAGCTAGGATGAGACTTCTTATAGAGCCTATGGGATGTCATGTGAGACATTGTGTGAGATGCTATGTGGGACATGGGGTGGTATGCCATGTGGAACAGGGTGGAATGCTATGTGGGACATGGTAAGATGCCACGAGTAATACAGAGTGTGACATAGGTTGAGATGTCATGTGTGACATAGGGTAGGATGCCATGTGTGTCATAGGGTATGAGGCTATGTGGGACATAGGGTAGGAGGTCATTGGACATGTGATGTGATGACATGTGGGACATAAAGTAGGATGCAATTGGGACATTGGAAGGGGTACCATGTGAAACATATGGTGGGACATAAGGTGGTTTGCCATGTGGTGTATCAGGTGAGAAGCCACTGATGCGGAACACACGGAGGGATGCCATGTGGGACATAGAGAGGGATGTCATGTGGTACATATGGTTGGATTAATGTGGGACATACATGTAGGATGGGATCTATGTGGGACATAGGGTGGGATGCCATGTGAGACACTATGGTGGAATGCCATGTGGGAGATATGGTGGAATGCCATGTGGGACAAGGCATGGGATGTCATGTGGGACATGAGGTGGGATGTCATTTAGGACATGGGATGTGATGCATGTGGGACATAGGGTGGAATGCCATGTGGTTAATAGGATAGGATGTCCTGTGGGACATATGATGGAATGACATATGTGACAAGGGATGGGATGGGATGTCATTTGGAACATGGGGTGGGATGCCATGTGGGAGATATGGTGGAATGCCATGTGGGACAAGGGATGGGATAGGATGTCATGTGGGACATGGGTTGTGATGCCATGTGGGACATGGGATGCTATGTGGGACTTAGTGTGAGATACCACTTTTATAATTGGCCGGGTTACATGATATGTGTGTCAATTTGCATGTTCATGCGAACCATGACGGTATTTACCGTTCTAGTTTTATTAATTAATTTCAAAAACATGGAAAACAATCTTTTAACATTCCCCTGCAACAATCAAGTCCCACAATCCATCACTTAGCATTTGAGATCAAGATGGCTCAATCGATCAGCGTAGCTTTCCAGCGCTCCGTAGATTACGTCTCACAGTAATTTGATCACCTTCTCTTCTTCGTAGTCTTTGCTAACCGTTTCCTTCATCCTCCTTTCTAGGTCTTTGAAAATGTCTTTCTCGAGTGGATTTGTAATCAGCGGGCGTCAAATCTTTTCCACTTTACCTGTCATTTCTTCGACCTTTTTGATCAGAACGTTGACCTTTATGGCTTGTTTCAATTGGGCTTTCAGCAAGACGTGTGTTATCTCCGCCATCGCTTTCACGAATTTTGGCCAGCACTTTTTTTCTTTAAACAATAGAACCTCTTCTTCTGTCGGCTTGAATTTGACGGTCGATGCTGTTTCGGCCTGCAGAATGTTTGTATACGATTTTTCTTCATACCCATCTGTTTCTTGGCCTTTTCAACAAATGTTCCAGTAATTCTCTTTCTTCATCTATGCCATATCCTATAGGGGATATAAGCGCGGCAAGACAACCTAAAGCGTTGTAGAAATGTGGTGTGAAGTCTCTTCCATCATTATACTCTCCGTAGATGCCAGGGTCGCAAGAGTCGTCGTGAATCCTACGCCTGATCTCTGCGCTGGTGATTTCCAAAGGAGTCTTTGCTGTCTCATGATATGGCTTCTTTGATGGCTGTAAAGTTGCGGGGGCTGCTTTACATTTCCCCCTAAACACGCACTGTTGGGTGTTGCACTAGTCTTTATGTTATTTGATTGCTGTCTGATGAAAGAATGAATCGAACTTTGACAATGCGTCCCTTTTTATGTTCTCTTTGACCAATCAGAGCAAAGCAACAATGACGTCACAATGTTAATGGGGGTGCTCTTTCTGTATCGAAGGTGTTGTTACTTTGCTGTCTGATGAAAGAATGAATCGAAGTTTGACGATGTTTCCTTTTTATGTTCTTTTCTGACCGAAGAGAGCAAAGAAATAATGACGTTACAATGTTAATGGTGTCGCTCTTCCTAATTGGAAGGTTCAGTGTGGGAAAATATACGGCTTAAAGATCTGTTTTCAATGATTGTATATATAATGCGGACTGCTACATTGTTTCTTTCCAACCAGGTGGCACACAGCAGAAACATGAGATTTCCTCGACATTGGACAGGGAGTACGGGGTGATACTGACCACGATTAGAGAATAGCTTTACATTAAGCAGGTTACATGTAATCAGGAGTTTAGTTTTCGACTGTAGGCCAAGGACCGAAGTAATTTTCGTAAAGCTGAGTGTTGAAAGGTACAAGAAATAATCCTTTTTCTTTTACGTCAACCCCAACGTCTTGGGAAAAGAAGAGAAAGGAGCCGGAATAAAGTTGCACGAATCAATGTTCTTCGGGGTCGTGACATCTTTCTTTTTCTTGTTACTGGATTTTTTTCAAGTCGATGCTCATCAGCTTGGTTCCGTTCATCACAACGTTGGGGTACAATCCGATGTTATTCATGTGGTCTAGAATAAAATGACCGTCGTATCCTTTCATGTTGTGAGCGATGGCGATGCTTCCTTTGTTTTCTGAAGAAAACAACCAAGTGCAAAAGTTGTGCTAAACAATAGTTTGGCACAAGCAAATATCCTCCGTTGTCAGCTTTGTCTACCTGCATACATTCGAAATCAAAAAAGATTTATTTCAGAGGAAGGCTCTTTTCTTTCATCAGCTTGTTTTCTAGAATAGGTTCCTCGTTGTCTACCGGCACTTCTCTTCCTCTTCATTTGATTGTTTGCTTGTAGCAAATATGGTTGGTGACTCTCACAGTTTCTGCAGTATTGTTGACTGCATTTGTGTTGGCCTTTGACGGTTACTCTGCAAGTAGTGCAAGGACGGATGCGTTGACAGATCGTGCGTGGTGCTGTTTTGGTTTTGGGTTTGATCGTGACTTTGCTTCTTTTTGGGAACCTCTTGTGATTTGCAAAACATGTCTGACTTTTGAAGGAGCGGTCGCAATCTTCACAATGTATTCATTCAGTCAACTGGCATTCCTCTTTTGTTGCATTGAAACAGCATTTGCAAACCTTGTGGCAACGATGGTGGTCAAAGACCTCGTACCCTTTATCACAAATGCCACAGAAGTAATGGATATCAATTAGTCAAAGAAGTGAAGTGACCTCGTTGAAATGATTGTCATGGTGGAAAAGGTAAAGTTTTTTCAAACGAGGACGTCCTCTGAATAGAAACATGTCGTGTGGGTTTGTTGTAACGACATTCACTTGGTAATCGGGTAACACGGCTTGAAAACGCTTCAGTTCTTCCAATCTACAAGGAGCCATAGAAACGCCGGCTTGTTAGTGTAACTCTCTGGCGGGTCTCGTGAGTCTCGATTGCTTACATAAACTTTGACGAATGTTGTCCTAGTTGACGGAGTTGTCCTTCTCTTTGTCGATGCGGGCTTTGGCGGTCACGAGAACTCGGGCTACATAGAGGCGGTCTTTATTTATGATACGGATGATAGAGTGTTTTTTCAGGGTTCAGACTTTTATGTTGGAACGTCCACTTCCTCGAGGCTTCTCGATGTGATTCATTCTAATTTAAACGTCTCCGTCAAGCGCGAAGGCAGTTTTTGATTGTAAAACTCGAAAAATAGCGGTTAGAAGACTATGTACGCTCGTTTGATCTCTCCGAATGAGTTGAACCCATATCGGTTACTCCAAACTAGGTGCATGAATCTCGAAACCTACATCATGTTGAGCAGCAAAACCTTCCACCAGTCGTTCGATGAGACTTTCAAAAACAGCATGCAATACGTTGACAACGTCCTCTTCTTGATTGACCAGTCAACCAATTCTCTCTTAGTCGAACCGGACAACGTGCTCATTTGCCTCCGAGTTATACATGGAAATATGGCGTCTTCTGGTCTCCACGATGCGGTAGCAACTCTCGACGGTAACTTTTTTGGCCTTTATTATAGAATCCTCCTCTTAAATACTACTCCATCCGGGTTTTATGTGTCTGTGGCATTCTAGTAACCGCATGATTGATTACGTGACATTGGTACGTGGTCTAAAAAGTTTCGAGCTTTTTTCATATCCAAATTACTTCACTTATTAGTATAACAAAATTTGGGGTCAAATTATTGCGTAATACATGGTCAACTCGTTGAGAGAATGTCCTTGAAACGGGATAAAAATGACAGAGTTTCATCCCGTCCATGTTTCAAGGGGCGCTTTCTTCAAATGCTTTGTCGTGTTGATCACCTCCATCTTCCATTTCCATAGCTTTTTCATCTGTTCAACATCGATAGCATACGCTCCCCTGACATGATTGAGTCTTTCTATTTCATCAAGGAGCGGTAAAAACTCACGAACGAAGGGTAATTGTAATAATTGTTCGTCGGGAATGTTTTCAACATGATTCACAAACAGTTCTTCAGGTAGATTACTCATCTCCTCCAGTTCACGATATTCTATTCATCAGTGTCGATTTGTGCATCCCAATCCGTTAAGTCTTCCTCCTCCTCCTCCTCCTCCCTCCTCCTCCTCCTCCTCCTCCTCCTCCTCCTCCTCCTCCTCCTCCTCCTCCTCCTCCTCCTCCTCCTCCTCCTCCTCCTCCTCCTCCTCCTCCACCTCCTCCTCCTCCTCCTCCTCCTCCTCCTCCTCCTCCTCCTCCTCCTCCTCCTCCTCCTCCACCTCCTCCTCCTCCTCCTCCTCCTCCTCCTCCTCCTCCTCCTCCTCCTCCTCCTCCTCCTCCTCCTCCTCCTCCTCCTCCTCCTCCTCATCCTCCTCCTCCTCCTCCTCATCCTCCTCATCCTCCTCCTCCTCCTCATCCTCCTCAAACCCATCCGGTAATTTTCAACGTTTTTCGCCCGTCCAGTGATTAAAAAAATAATTTCGTCCATGAGTGTTGCTTGTTTTCAACGTCCAGCCTTGATTTAACAAATCCACCATGCGTTGAGCCATGATCTGTTGATTGACAGGTACAAACGACGTTGATTTGTCGAGATTGGAAGAAAGAATGACGTAATTCTGAGAAATTCACGCTGATTTATATCCTTTGGCACGATGCCGAGATTTGTGGATATGTGGATTTGTGGATGTGTGGAGGACATAAAGTACATCTACCCAAGTGGGGTGCGTGCATTCGTCATGGAGAAGTGGAGACATCAAGAACCATATCTCAGAGCAATCGCCGAATGCACTTCGAAACAACGTCGTCAAATGTTGGAACACGCCAGTAATCAACTACTGCATTGTCTTTGCGAATGTGCATGGAACGTCTGTGAAGGAACGCTTAAACTGACTCCCTCGCAGTAGAAAGCTCTTGTTAAACATTGACGCAAGTTGCTGATTTTGGCTTGTTCTAACGTACCGACCAAGTACAAGCGTCAAGTACTTCGACAAGGCGGCTTGGGCAAATTTTTTCGAAAACATTATCGTACCTATACTGAAACAACTGCCGACGTTACTACTTGCCGTGATTCCACTCCTGCTGTACCAACCATGGAAAAATGCTAGTCGTGACTCCTGACGCTCTGGCACGGCAGGCGCAGGTGTTGTTTGAAGCTCTGGATCACGGATCAACGTTCCACAAGAGTTGGTCGGTAATAGAGAGATGTGGGACGAATTCGACAATTTAATCAGACGGGAGACCTGTGACTCGTGAAGAAGAAGAAGAAGAAGAAGAAGAAGAAGAAGAAGAAGAAGAAGAAGAAGAAGAAGAAGAAGAAGAAGAAGAAGAAGAAGAAGAAGAAGAAGAAGAAGAAGAAGAAGAAGAAGAAGAAGAAGAAGAAGAAGAAGAAGAAGAAGAAGAAGAAGAAGAAGAAGAAGAAGAAGAAGAAGAAGAAGAAGAAGAAGAATGCGAAGAAGAAGAATGCGAAGAAGAAGAATGCGAAGAAGAAGAATGCGAAGAAGAAGAAGAAGAAGAAGAAGAAGAAGAAGAATGCGAAGAAGAAGAATGCGAAGAAGAAGAATGCGAAGAAGAAGAATGCGAAGAAGAAGAAGAAGAAGAAGAAGAAGAAGAATGCGAAGAAGAAGAATGCGAAGAAGAAGAATGCGAAGAAGAAGAATGCGAAGAAGAAGAATGCGAAGAAGAAGAAGAAGAAGAAGAAGAAGAATGCGAAGAAGAAGAATGCGAAGAAGAAGAAGAAGAAGAAGAAGAAGAAGAAGAAGAATGCGAAGAAGAAGAAGAAGAAGAAGAAGAAGAAGAAGAAGAATGCGAAGAAGAAGAAGAAGAAGAAGAAGAAGAAGAAGAAGAAGAAGAAGAAGAAGAAGAATGCGAAGAAGAAGAAGAAGAAGAAGAAGAAGAATGCGAAGAAGAAGAATGCGAAGAAGAAGAATGCGAAGAAGAAGAAGAAGAAGAAGAAGAAGAATGCGAAGAAGAAGAAGAAGAAGAAGAACAAGAAGAAGAAGAAGAAGAAGAAGAAGAAGAAGAAGAAGAAGAAGAAGAAGAAGAAGAATGCGAAGAAGAAGAAGAAGAAGAAGAAGAAGAAGAAGAAGAAGAAGAAGAAGAATGCGAAGAAGAAGAAGAAGAAGAAGAAGAAGAAGAAGAATGCGAAAGAAGAAGAATGCGAAGAAGAAGAAGAAGAAGAAGAAGAAGAAAGAAGAAGAAGAAAGAAGAAGAAGAAGAAGAAGAAGAAGAAGAAGATGAAGAAGAAGAAGAAGAAGAAGAAGAATGCGAAGAAGAAGAATAAGAAGAAGAAGAAGAATGCGAAGAAGAAGAAGAAGAATGCGAAGAAGAATGCGAAGAAGAAGAAGAAGAATGCGAAGAAGAATGCGAAGAAGAAGAAAGAAGAAGAAAGAAGAAGAAGAAGAAGAATGCGAAGAAGAAGAATGCGAAGAAGAAGAATGCGAAGAAGAAGAATGCGAAGAAGAAGAAGAAGAAGAAGAAGAAGAAGAAGAAGAAGAAGAAGAAGAAGAATGCGAAGAAGAAGAATGCGAAGAAGAAGAAGAAGAAGAAGAAGAAGAAGAAGAAGAAGAAGAAGAAGAATGCGAAGAAGAAGAAGAAGAAGAAGAAGAAGAAGAAAGAAGAAGAAAGAAGAAGAAGAAGAAGAATGCGAAGAAGAAGAAGAAGAAGAAGAAGAAGAATGCGAAGAAGAAGAATGCGAAGAAGAAGAATGCGAAGAAGAAGAAGAAGAAGAAGAATGCGAAGAAGAAGAAGAATGCGAAGAAGAAGAATGCGAAGAAGAAGAATGCGAAGAAGAATGCGAAGAAGAAGAATGCGAAGAAGAAGAATGCGAAGAAGAAGAAGAAGAAGAAGAAGAAGAAGAAGAAGAAGAAGAATGCGAAGAAGAAGAAGAAGAAGAAGAAGAAGAAGAAGAAGAAGAAGAATGCGAAGAAGAATGCGAAGAAGAAGAAGAAGAAGAAGAAGAAGAAGAAGAAGAAGAAGAAGAAGAAGAAGAAGAAGAAGAAGAACAAGAACAAGAAGAAGAAGAAGAATGCGAAGAAGAAGAATGCGAAGAAGAAGAAGAAGAAGAAGAAGAAGAAGAAGAAGAAGAAGAAGAAGAAGAAGAAGAAGAAGAAGAAGAATGCGAAGAAGAAGAAGAAGAAGAAGAAGAAGAAGAATGAAGAAGAAGAAGAAGAAGAAGAAGAAGAAGAAGAATGCGAAGAAGAAGAAGAAGAAGAAGAAGAAGAAGAAGAAGAAGAAGAAGAAGAAGAAGAAGAAGAAGAAGAAGAAGAAGAAGAAGAAGAAGAATGCGAAGAAGAAGAATGCGAAGAAGAAGAAGAAGAAGAAGAAGAAGAAGAAGAAGAAGAAGAAGAAGAAGAAAGAAGAAGAAGAAGAAGAAGAAGAAGAAGAAGAATGCGAAGAAGAAGAATGCGAAGAAGAATGCGAAGAAGAATGCGAAGAAGAAGAAGAATGCGAAGAAGAAGAAGAATGCGAAGAAGAAGAAGAATGCGAAGAAGAAGAAGAAGAAGAATGCGAAGAAGAAGAAGAAGAAGAAGAAGATGAAGAAGAAGAAGAAGAATGCGAAGAAGAAGAAGAAGAAGAAGAAGAAGAAGAAGAAGAAGAAGAAGAAGAATGCGAAGAAGAAGAAGAAGAAGAAGAAGAAGAAGAAGAAGAAGAAGAAGAAGAAGAAGAAGAAGAAGAAGAAGAAGAAGAAGAAGAAGAAGAAGAAGAAGAAGAATGCGAAGAAGAAGAAGAAGAAGAAGAAGAAGAAGAAGAAGAAGAAGAAGAAGAAGAAGAAGAAGAAGAAGAAGAAGAAGAAAGAAGAAGAAGAAGAAGAAGAAGAAGAATGCGAAGAAGAAGAAGAAGAAGAAGAAGAAGAAGAAGAAGAATGCGAAGAAGAAGAAGAAGAAGAAGAAGAAGAATGCGAAGAAGAATGCGAAGAAGAATGCGAAGAAGAAGAAGAAGAAGAAGAATGCGAAGAAGAAGAATGCGAAGAAGAAGAATGCAAAAGAAGAAGAAGAAAGAAGAATGCGAAGAAGAAGAAGAAGAAGAAGAAGAAGAAGAAGAATGCGAAGAAGAAGAAGAAGAAGAAGAAGAAGAAGAAGAAGAAGAAGAAGAAGAAGAAGAAGAAGAATGCGAAGAAGAAGAATGCGAAGAAGAAGAAGAATGCGAAGAAGAAGAAGAAGAAGAAGAAGAAGAAGAAGAAGAAGAAGAAGAAGAAGAAGAATGCGAAGAAGAAGAAGAATGCGAAGAAGAAGAAGAAGAAGAAGAAGAAGAAGAAGAATGCGAAGAAGAAGAAGAAGAAGAAGAAGAAGAAGAATGCGAAGAAGAAGAATGCGAAGAAGAAGAATGCGAAGAATGCGAAGAAGAAGAATGCGAAGAATGCGAAGAAGAAGAAGAAGAAGAAGAAGAAGAAGAAGAAGAAGAATGCGAAGAAGAAGAAGAAGAAGAAGAAGAAGAAGAAGAAGAAGAAGAAGAAGAAGAAGAAGAAGAAGAAGAAGAAGAAGAAGAAGAAGAAGAAGAAGAAGAAGAAGAAGAAGAAGAAGAAGAAGAAGAAGAAGAAGAAGAAGAAGAAGAAGAAGAATGCGAAGAAGAAGAATGCGAAGAAGAAGAATGCGAAGAAGAAGAAGAATGCGAAGAAGAAGAAGAAGAAGAAGAAGAAGAAGAAGAAGAAGAAGAAGAAGAAGAAGAAGAAGAATGCGAAGAAGAAGAAGAAGAAGAAGAAGAAGAAGAAGAATGCGAAGAAGAAGAATGCGAAGAAGAAGAAGAAGAAGAAGAAGAAGAAGAAGAAGAAGAAGAAGAAGAAGAAGAAGAAGAATGCGAAGAAGAAGAAGAAGAAGAAGAAGAAGAAGAAGAAGAAGAAGAATGCGAAGAAGAAGAAGAAGAAGAAGAATGCGAAGAAGAAGAAGAAGAAGAAGAATGCGAAGAAGAAGAAGAATGCGAAGAAGAAGAAGAAGAAGAAGAAGAAGAAGAAGAATGCGAAGAAGAAGAATGCGAAGAAGAAGAAGAAGAAGAAGAAGAAGAAGAATGCGAAGAAGAAGAATGCGAAGAAGAAGAAGAATGAAGGAAGAAGAATGCGAAGAAGAAGAAGAAGAAGAAGAAAGAAGAAGAAGAAGAAGAAGAAGAAGAAGAAGAAGAAGAAGAATGCGAAGAAGAAGAAGAAGAAGAAGAAGAAGAAGAAGAATGCGAAGAAGAAGAAGAAGAAGAAGAAGAAGAAGAAGAAGAAGAAGAAGAAGAATGCGAAGAAGAAGAAGAAGAAGAAGAAGAAGAAGAAGAAGAAGAAGAAGAAGAAGAAGAAGAAGAAGAAGAATGCGAAGAAGAAGAAGAAGAAGAAGAAGAAGAATGCGAAGAAGAAGAAGAAGAAGAAGAAGAAGAAGAATGAAGAAGAAGAAGAAGAAGAAGAAGAAGAAGAAGAAGAAGAAGAAGAATGCGAAGAAGAAGAAGAAGAAGAAGAATGCGAAGAAGAAGAAGAATGCGAAGAAGAAGAAGAATGCGAAGAAGAAGAAGAAGAAGAAGAAGAAGAATGCGAAGAAGAAGAAGAAGAAGAATGCGAAGAAGAAGAAGAAGAATGCGAAGAAGAAGAAGAAGAAGAATGCGAAGAAGAAGAAGAAGAAGAAGAAGAAGAAGAAGAAGAAGAAGAATGCGAAGAAGAAGAAGAAGAAGAAGAAGAAGAAGAAGAATGCGAAGAAGAAGAAGAAGAAGAAGAAGAAGAAGAAGAAGAAGAAGAAGAAGAAGAAGAAGAAGAAGAATGCGAAGAAGAAGAAGAAGAAGAAGAAGAAGAAGAAGAAGAAGAAGAAGAATGCGAAGAAGAAGAAGAAGAATGCGAAGAAGAAGAATGCGAAGAAGAAGAAGAAGAAGAAGAATGCGAAGAAGAAGAATGCGAAGAAGAAGAAGAAGAAGAAGAAGAAGAAGAAGAAGAAGAAGAAGAAGAAGAAGAAGAAGAAGAAGAAGAAGAAGAAGAAGAAGAAGAAGAAGAAGAAGAAGAAGAAGAAGAAGAAGAAGAAGAAGAATGCGAAGAAGAAGAAGAAGAAGAAGAAGAAGAAGAAGAAGAAGAAGAAGAAGAATGCGAAGAAGAAGAAGAAGAAGAAGAAGAAGAATGCGAAGAAGAAGAAGAAGAAGAAGAATGCGAAGAAGAAGAAGAAGAAGAAGAAGAAGAAGAAGAAGAAGAAGAAGAAGAAGAAGAAGAATGAAGAAGAAGAAGAAGAAGAAGAAGAAGAATGCGAAGAAGAAGAAGAAGAAGAAGAAGAAGAAGAAGAAGAAGAAGAAGAATGCGAAGAAGAAGAAGAAGAAGAAGAAGAATGCGAAGAAGAAGAAGAAGAAGAAGAAGAAGAAGAATGCGAAGAAGAAGAAGAAGAAGAAGAATGCGAAGAAGAAGAATGCGAAGAAGAAGAAGAAGAAGAAGAAGAAGAAGAAGAATGCGAAGAAGAAGAATGCGAAGAAGAAGAATGCGAAGAAGAAGAATGCGAAGAAGAAGAATGCGAAGAAGAAGAATGCGAAGAAGAAGAAGAAGAAGAAGAAGAAGAAGAAGAAGAAGAAGAAGAAGAAGAAGAAGAAGAAGAAGAAGAAGAAGAAGAAGAAGAAGAAGAAGAATGCGAAGAAGAAGAATGCGAAGAAGAAGAAGAAGAAGAAGAAGAAGAAGAAGAAGAAGAAGAAGAAGAAGAATGCGAAGAAGAAGAAGAAGAAGAATGCGAAGAAGAAGAAGAAGAAGAATGCGAAGAAGAAGAAGAAGAAGAAGAAGAAGAATGCGAAGAAGAAGAAGAAGAAGAAGAAGAATGCGAAGAAGAAGAAGAATGCGAAGAATGCGAAGAAGAAGAAGAATGCGAAGAATGCGAAGAAGAAGAAGAAGAAGATAAGAAGAAGAAGAAGAAGAAGAAGAAGAAGAAGAAGAAGAAGAAGAAGAAGAATGCGAAGAAGAAGAAGAAGAAGAAGAATGCGAAGAAGAATGCGAAGAAGAAGAAGAAGAAAGAAGAAGAAGAAGAAGAAGAAGAATGCGAAGAAGAAAGAAGAAGAAGAAGAAGAAGAAGAAGAAGAAGAAGAAGAAGAAGAAGAAGAAGAAGAAGAAGAAGAAGAAGAAGAAGAAGAAGAATGCGAAGAAGAAGAAGAATGCGAAGAAGAAGAAGAATGCGAAGAAGAAGAAGAAGAAGAAGAAGAAGAAGAAGAAGAAGAAGAAGAAGAAGAAGAAGAATAAGAAGAAGAAGAAGAAGAAGAAGAAGAAGAAGAAGAAGAAGAAGAAGAAGAAGAAGAAGAAGAAGTGGTCGGTACCTTTTATCGAGAGGATTTACCAAAGATCGGTGAAAAGGAAATAAACGCGGTTTTTAAAATCGAGAAGATTCTTTGATCACGAAAGTGTAAAGAAGGAACAAAAGAATATCTGGTAAAATGGTACGGTCACTTTTCTCATTTCAACAGTTGGGTCACCGATGTTGTTAAATAGTAAAATCGTTTGGAAATACCTTCATTTGAGCGCGAGAGGTTGCCATGGCTAAATCATTTCACGTGACGCTGCCTAGCAATGGCTCC